>JAVFBW010180400.1:0-10713 GCA_034783835.1 Mopalia ciliata
CAGCTTGATATATACAAGAAGGCAACCGGAACTACCACTGGGAGCCGCCCAGGGGGCGGGGAGGACTCCAGGAAAAAGTGCGCCAGAACCCCCACCGGGTATACTACTCAACAAGTTCCTCTCGTTTATGACGTGGGAATTAATATCGAACGTATCAGAAACCATATATTCTTTGACAAAAAACGTTTCAAATGGTGTTAGTTTAATCATTTTAACTTCGCTGCAAGTAAGTATACACTATTACAAATATAAAAAGCTGATACGGAACTTTAAACATTTTACGTTTGTCCCAATACATGTCTGTAAACAATGACCATTTGCAATGGTTTTAAAATCCTACCAGTTGTGATACTTTTTAAATTGATTTAAATCATTGATATTAACAGCAGGTACAATATTTAGAATTTTCAGACCCTGAGTATCCCCCGCGTAAAAACATGTATTATGGTATTAAAATATAAATATTGATCCGAAAACTCTAAGATTGAAAAAAAAAGTCTAGCTGAACAGGTCAATGTAGAAATATCGATGTTCATTGTATAAGATGGCACAAATTTGCCGTGTATGATTTGTTCTTACGTGATTTAATACAAAATAAAATCCTGTTGTAATGAAATAAGTCGCCTATGGTCCTGGTCGTGGACTGGGCTTACTGTGTAAATTATTGAACATTGGCGCCTTTTTATAGAAGGAAAGAATGTTTTACCAACCAAATATACCCAAATATCATATGGTGGGTGGGTGTATGTGGGGGGGGGGGGATATGAACATTAGTTTAATAAGTTATTGCACAGGAAACAATGATTACCAAACAAAAGTCCATTCCATGTTGAAGATAAAAGATGAAGATTCTACTTAGCACACATAACCCTTGACATTGTCCGCCACCCACGTTTGTTGTCAGCTTGCGTGATGTGTAAGCGACTTTCTGATTGGCTGTTTAGTTTTGCTTTGTGAACAAAATACGACACTATTTTATACTAAATTTGAAGCTTAAAATAACTTTACAAAAATAAAATCCAGGTCAATGTTTTGTTCTGCTAGGATGAGAAATATTTATCAGTTGGGAATATTTAGGAAATGGTAAATATCCCAGCAAGGAGTATAATTTTTTACAGTGTGTATCCATATAGTTAGACCATAACCACGGAATAGTCCGGCGCCATTGGGAGGCAGTCGCTTGCGAGTTCTGTCTCCAGGTGCCGTAAAACTGCTCAGTCCCATCACTCTGTCCACTAGTACTGTTTTTCACCCATTCTCTAACCTGCGTAGGCATCTTGATATTAAAGAATTCGTAAATTTGTGTTGCCGTTTGCATTGGTTTTTCCGCCATATCTTCGTACAACACTTGTTTTACTCGGCCCGGATATAGTCTGGTGAAGAGGTCGTATGTTATAACATCTGACTCCATTTGTCTGCAGAGAATATTGCCATCGTATATAGAAACAGGATTTTTTTGTTTTCGGGAATGCAAAATAGCTCTGGGGTCCCTCACTACATGAAGAACTTTTAAATACGGTAAACTGTCTAACAATGATCTAACGTCGTATAGACGAAGAGATATAGTTTTTATGCCACGTAGGGAAGATTCTTGGCAAAGCCTTTTCAGTAAAGGGAGACAACTGGTATGTTTCACTCCCCCACATTCCCTGTACCGTCGAGTTTTCTTCCCGTCCTTCATAAAACCACAGGCTAGTACATCCTGAAAGAGGTTATGAACTTCACACCTGAAAAAAGAGTCCAGAACTTCCAATCCCATACTGTAGCTGTTTGCCATCAATGGTTGAGTTCTGGAAAGATAAAGTAATGTTTTCTTAACTTTTTTGTTGTTTCGCACTTCTTTTCTCACTTTATATTTATGAGAAAGATTTCCTACCGTTTGTAGCAATTTTTAACTGCCAAACTTTTTTACATTTTGCTGGGGCATGAATACCAGAATTCCATTGTTAGTAACCTCTTTAAGCAAATCAAAATACACAATAACCTGGGCTCTAACTCTGACCTTATTTTAACCATATTCTTCTTACAAACTGCAACGGTTATTGACAGTGCAATAGCGAGCGCAATGAGCACTATAGATAACATGTACGGTATGTAGAAATGTGTCAAATTGATAGAGGTCCAGTCACTGTAAAATTTACCAGTCTACATTGCTGAGAATTGAAAAAGGATTGCTGCCGTTTTCGGTGACATAGGACCCATGCGCATTGAGCTATAAATGCAACGGGCATGTGCTCCGCAAGCACATCACAACACGTGATTATTCACCCTAGAATAAATTGATGTAGTTCCTGCCGCTCTAACAGTTAACTAAATGGAAACAAGAAGCCAATCTATTAGTGATGTATTTATATTATATCTTGTGGTCAGACTTTTTATTGCCAATGTTGTAGAGAGTAGTCTGGACTGGTTCCTAAAGTTTGACATTAAATACCACTTAAAAGACTTAAATTAGTTAGAACATTATGTGTACACCAAGGCATGAGTTTGCAATAGTACATTAACTTGTGCTTAGTGTTGGTTGGCAAAATTATTTTGGGCTGGAAAGCCGTAAATGGTGCGGTCACCGTCCGGCAAATCACAACTGTATCAATACACCGGGACTATTCAGTGATATTAACAGCTGCATATCAATGGGGTTATTTCTTAAAGTTACTAAAAAGCAGAATTATTCTTCCACCAAAAATTTGCGTCGTTATATTTTGATCGACATTACACATTTTTAATCCGTTTAATTTCTACATTCTTAACTAGAGATCCAATCATTCTCTCGTCTGTCAAGACTTTGACTATAGTTAATAACGGCCCGTTTAAGTTGAGGGCTTTGAGATACTATACAGTTGACCATATTGCCACGCATGGCACTAGTTGTTCGTGTCTGGAAGAAGACTAAAGTTTGAATTACTCGTGTGCAGGGTACGGTAAAATCAAGAGTAAATTTGATATAATATAGCGTTAACTGTGTAATAATTCACCATAATACAGCGAGTGATTCAAAAGAAACCTTTGGAGTTTTCGGTAACTTGGGAGAGGTGCAGAGCACCGTCACACGACTTCTTGACTCCCAGAAGTGCAGTCTACTTTTAAAAGCTAGATGGTATGAGCCCAATGTAAAGGGATAATTCTGTCATCTTAGCCCTACGTTCCACTTATCTCAACCTGTGGTGGAGGCTGGAAATTGACCCGTCGCTATCACGGCCTTCTTAAAACATATGTTTTTTCCTTGAATTTTTCTGGATACCATAGACACAATAATCTAATTCACACTTTCTTTCCTGACGTTTGAATAAAGTTTTATTTGGATTCCTCACCCGAGTTGACACATATATTAAAGTTATCTCCTTTTGAAAAGGTTTGTGAAAACCGTCCGAAATGAAATATTGTAAAACACTAGTCATTGTGTATGGTGTTTCTTAAAAATAGCATAGAAAAATCAGATATACGTTTTGAGAGGCCTTCGACAACGACGGATCACTCTCCATCTTCTGACACAAGTTGAGACAGGTGGGGTGTTGGGTCTAAGACAAAGGAATTAGTCCTATATATTGAGCTAGACAGTACTTGAGGACACCTCCAGTGTAAACACGGGAGAGATAAAGTAACTTACAAGTATGATCCGTTCAGGTATTTAATCAAGGCGTGTACAGGGGCGTAGTCGATACTGTGTAGTGGCTCAAAAACAAAGAATCCATTAGGGTTTTCGTTTATCAGCTGACTAATAAACGTACTGCCACTTCTCATGTAAGCCACTATAAGAACGAGAGTGGGTTCACTGCTGACATTATTTATCGCTTCAGTCGCTGTGCGAACAGAGTTATATCCCATACGTGCCCTTCCATTTACTGTGGAAACAATCTCCCTGCTGGTGTGTTGTGACCCAGAGTCAAATAAAATGTCTATGGGAAGAATGAAAATAACAGAAGACAAAAATTAGTTCAGTGTTATTCTAAGCATGGAGGATATTGTTGTTATATTGTTTGTTTTCGTTTTGTTTTTTGTTTGTTTTGTTTTTTTGAGGGGGTGGGGGTGGGGGGGATGTTTTTCTTTCGTTATTTGTTTTGTTTGGTGGGGGGGGGAATTATACCTCTCTCCCCGCCGCATGCACACACATATTTCTGTCAAGGGGCACCTGCTACCCCTACCCCCAGCTTCCGGTGTCTATGAAATACATTATACAAGGGTATTTCGTTTATAGGTAGATGACATATATCATAAGCTGCCAAATATATTATACAGAATATATAATAATAATAATATTAATAATAATAATAATATTTATATCAATAATAATTAAAAAAAGAAGAAACTTTATTTGAACTGTGAAGCTCGATTAGCTGGAAGGCTAGTCTCTCTCGAGGCCCAACAAACTATTTAAATTACACTCTGAGAGTAAATTTACCTGACTGCATTGTAAAGATGATAAACGAGCTTGTCAAAATCCAGGTAGCATCGTCCCAGGCTTTTCCAGTTGACGCAGTGGTCAGCCCTTGTCCTTGAAAAGCTGTGAAGTTTTCCATCCTGTTTACTGGCCTTTACTCATATTGTCCGGTAACTATATCTGCTATACCACAACGTCACAAACGTAAACGTTAGCTTCAAGTCTCGAATAAATATCAAAATTTAGCTATGTCTGATCTCAGAGTCGTTAAGCCAAATGGTCCGCAATGAAGTAACAAATTTGATCAAATTTGATTAAATTTTCGACAGCTACCGGTACGTAACGTGTACCCTATCCGTTTGTCATATTACAGTTCGCCAGTGAAGATAATATGTATCCAGGTGAAAAGCGAGGTGTCCAAGGATGTCTTTGGTGGACTATAAACGCAATGTCATATCTATTGACAGTTAGCTTACACCTACTGTAATACGGTATGCATTCAACTAATCAATATACTATATATTAGTGAAATGCGCCTGTGTCGGTCTCATCTATTGTCGATGTTTCGAAGTATACTTTGATTCCTTCTTCACGAGGAGGTACTAGAGCTGTGTACAGCTGTCTGCCAGTCGCTGATAAATATATATATCTCTCTAAATTTTAGACATCTCTGTATTAAAATGTACCTGTAGATTCCATTTCCCTTGACTCTATATAGATTTATTATGGCTACCATTGAGGAGTTTAACATAGACTCTTTTTTTCTATGTACCGTTAGACTATTTTTCTGAAATAAGGGGTAACTATTATTCCAATAAAGGGGCAAAACATGGTAACAAACTAAAGAACCTAACTGGAATGTATTGAAAATATGACAAATATGAATTCCCATATGTGAAAAAGAATTTCACGTATGTAAAAATTATATATATATATATATATATTTTTTTTTTTTACATATTTACAAAAGAGTTCCACTTATAGCAATACCGAGGAACAATTTCTCACCAAGAGCAAGAGATTATTTCCAAACTTCGTTTGTGCTCCTATCGTCTTGTGTAGATGTGCAAGATGTATATTCCACTGCCAGGTTAAGCGAAAGCATATGCTGTGCGAGATTAGCCTCAGCAGGGCACACTCCCAAGTCGAGACAAGTTGATCAGGAACTGGCCCTCTGCAGCAAGATTACAACAACAACAAAGCAAAGCGAATACTGCCAAAAGCCGAATAGTGACTAACAGTCGCATATATTAACTGTCTAACAATGGCTGAAACAGAAAACTTGCATTTTATTATGAAAAATGCCAAATGCAGGGACTAATAAAGACTGAATATTATATCAAGCGACGGCTTTATTCTTATTCAGTATTTTTTTTCGTTGTCTGCGTCAGTTTAATTTTCACATGAATCAGACATAGTGATGTTTACTACAGCATCCGTTGCAAATGTATGGAAGAATTTTAATTTTCCCTGAATTATTCTTCGCCAGAAAAGAATTCTACAACTTTTTTATTTTATATTAGTGAAAAAGATTTCCATATATGTAAAACAATCTTTTTTTTACTTATGTTGAATTGTTTTTAACAGAAGTGACATTCAAGTATGTCAAATTCATTTATGTGAAATTCTTTCTGAAAATCTTTCCACATGTGAAAATGTTTTTTCATATAGGTGACTTGTGCAATTAATTTTCACATACGTTCAATAAATTCATTTATTTTACACATGGAGATAAATTTCC
This sequence comes from Mopalia ciliata, assembly GCA_034783835.1. Taxonomy (NCBI): domain Eukaryota; kingdom Metazoa; phylum Mollusca; class Polyplacophora; order Chitonida; family Mopaliidae; genus Mopalia; species Mopalia ciliata. The sequence continues at coordinate 6,120 of JAVFBW010180400.1, forward strand.
CATATGTGTAAAATAATTCAACATATGTATATTGAAGATAGAATTGATAGAATGGCTTGTTATAGCTATCCGCGTGTTTTCGAGAATAGTGCAACTCAGCATGTCTAGATGGTTTATTTATTTTCATTTCAGACATCCCCTTATAGCCTTAGTGGTTCATCTTTACATATGGCAACTCAATCCCCATGTCTCACAACGCATTTTGTCTGGCGTGGAAGGTACCGGAGTAACCCCGGAGCCTTTCTTTCAAAGATACACGAGAAAGCATCTTTTCATCACAGCAAGCGTAAGCTGAAATACTATGCTTCATTAGACTTGGCTTTTCGACACTAGTAGTTTTCAAAAGCCTCTGAACACGGAGTCCTGGATAGATGCCGCTGATTAATAAAACACCATATCCAACAGAGACTCAATGGAATCATACATTTGGCTGCGGTTAAAAAGAATAATTAATTGCTAGTCCACTTATTTTGATTCAATTTTGTTCAGAGGTCTGCTGCTTGTTCACTATATCCTATTGACTTTATTTCTGCTCGGAAGAGGTTATTCCATTAGCGAAGCAGACAGCTTTTGAATTGCCCAGAAATTTAGAGTTGTTGTATTTAATGTCACATCCGTATCTGTTGCATTGCTTTAATACAGTGGTATAGTTAGAGGGTGAGGGGAGAGTGGGGACCAAGGATAGAAGAGTAGGATCTGCTTAGGGCCTGGTTCCTACAAGGACACAGAACCGACAGTGTCAACCAAACGTTAGACTTAGCCGTTCACTAATTTAGTTATGAATTCGTTTTTCCTAGAGTACTTGTCATCATTACAGTTCAAAAAGTTTGTAAATGTATAGTTACTATCGTCGAAGAGTAAGTTAAGACAAAAAGTGGTTTAGGCCTAAAACGATGTTCTGGTGTGATATCGGTTAGTCTCTGTCATATTGCCATTCTGTTGATACAAGGTAAACATATTAACACAATCTTCACCAACCTAGTGGATTACAGTTAAAGTCCCTATCACTCTAAATCCTGCTAGAATAGTGACCCAACACTCTCGACCCCATCCTACCCAATCCAAAAAAATCTAACCCTACCCGGCTTTACTGGGCCATCATGACTTCACATTAGCCCCGTGCTTCTCAGCCCGTAACCGAACCACCGTGATCCTGGTAGTTGTTTTCCTGCACTGGTACACCGTACGGATGATTGCTAATAAGCTGTTTCGATATCAAAATGATCAAATCACAGAGCAGCAATGTCCAAGTATAACCTTATGTGTTGACAGTTCATTTACAGTTCGCATTATAAGTCAAGAAATTAAATTTCAATTTTAATAGAACAAATACAGCCACTTCTAACATTCACAAATTCAAATGTAAAGCGTATAAAACCATCGGACGTCAGTGATGTTGTGCGAGTTTTGGTAACATATAATAGCCGAAATTATCCCGTCTGAATCTGACAGCAGACATTAACCTGTATTCCAACTAACGGTACAGAGTATCAATTTATCCCTGACTGGAAAGTTTTATTTTTGGTCACGTCAGCCAAAATGTTCAATTTGTCACGTAATGGGCGTTTCAATATGCTCAATACAGCCAGCTCACGCTGCACTCGCGCCAGATTTACACAATCATAATCACACAAAATGGCAACGTGACGCTGGTAAAACAAAACCGACTTGTCAGTCCTTGTGAAGGACTCATTTCTAAGTCAGTTTATAAAGTTGTCCCACCTTTTCTGAACCTGATTAGATACAAGCCTTTATAATGGGAGACTCGGAAAGTTGGCAGTGGAGGTTATTTAATCCTTGCAAAGTGGTCCTCTGACGTCATAACGTTCGTGAAAGCGATTGTGACGTTACTAAAAAGTCTATGAATCTCGACCGATTTGACGCCAGAGGACCGTTTACAACGTACCCTAGTTGACATTACGAGACTCCAATTGTTTTTTGCTGTTAATACTCTCTCCAGCAGCTAGGCTCATGGCTGAGTTAACGTACACGAATGCAGATAAAGTATATTATGACGTGACGTTGTGCAACAATCGTTTTTAGCTTGGAGCGCTTTGAGCAATCGCTGTCCCGTATTCTGTTCCCAGCTCCAATGATGTAATTTTGTCCACTGCAGCGGAAATCGCGGAGCATTTTTTAAGATGTGGCCCAGTTCTTGTAATTTGGGTCGTTTAATAGTCAGGAAATAACTAGCGGTAAGGGTAAATAACTACACTCTATTACGACGAGACCAACAACGTTTACCCAAATACAATTTTGCTTACAACGTCACAATTGGCAAGTTGTATCTACGGACGTCATGACGACGTAATGCGATTGTTTGTTCTTTTCCAAATTGAAAACAGTGTAGTTTGGTGAAGTAGCTGGACAGGGTCAGAGTTATCCTGGACTTGGTGAGAACGGTTTGCTATGGCGGCTCGGTCTTCCGCTGAAGTGGATTATTTGGAGACTGTTCACCCTCTCAACTATCCAGTGGTGAGTGTTTGTGACTTTGTTTTCTCTCATTGGCTTATTGAAACAAGTGTTTACTTAACCAGTAATTAAGATCCATTAATTCGATTGGTCTGCATGCAGCATGTTCCATTTGGGAAGTGTATGTACAGCAAAGCAAAAAACAAACATAAGCACAGCACTAAATATATGTCTGGGCTTATTTATATAATGTAGGTCTTCTTTGTATTTCAGATTATAAGACAATGTTAATTGAAATTGTTATGAACCGTGTATAAACGGACTTGTCTTGTTAATAGCAGTCTTGACTATAAAATCTGTTTACACCATTAGACTAGTTATCGACAGATACTTCTAGATGTCTGTGTCGCAGTCCTCGTTGGCATTCACGAGAACATATCGATTTGGGATATGTCTTTTACAAACTTTAATAAAAATATCGCTTAACTTTTCACATAGTTCGTGTATATTACTGTCATTAAATAGATTTTCCCAGTTAGTTGACAGAATAGTGGACCTAAGGGAATCCCAATCCGCCCTATTGTAATACCAAATGAGCCTACTATATTTGCAAGCTTTCGGAAGGTGCGACTTAATTTTAATAAAAACAGGGCAATGGTTACTACAAAAATTACTGAAGGATCCAAATTCGTCCACTAATGTACGGTGGCTACATATAATTGGATTTAATAATGTTCCTGATGCAGGACGAGTAGGCTCTGATATGAGCTGTGTCATGCCGCACCTTTCAATTATATATTTAAGGTGATGCAAGCGTGGGTTGAGTAAGTCTTCATTGTAATCTCCAGTAATGATGTAATTATGTTGAGGAAAGGAATCTAACGCTGTGTCAATGCTGTCTTGAAACGTTTCCCACAACCCGGTGTCGGAATTAGGAGGCCGATATAGAACTGACAAGAGGATGGGGTTTTTCTTATGGATCCAAACCAAACTCAAACCAGCTCCAAATCATGTTGTTCAAGCTCCGGGTGGTGTGAGAATGATAAGTGATTTGATACGTATACACAGACTCCTCACCAAGCTTGAGCTCGGTCACAACGGACAGGATCGTGGAAACCTGGTAATCTAGTGTCACAGTCTTGAACGTGTGGAGTGAGGTGTGTCTCAATCAAAGCTATAATGTCCAAAGCGCTGAGATTAGCATATATTTGAAAATTTCTGGTCTTCGTGGCAACATAATGATAATAATGGTATTACAAACCACGTGAATACAGTAAAGATCACATGTTTTTCAAATTTTAGAAACCCCACTAAACAACATTCCTACTTTAATGGGGTCATTCCAATCAAATTTTTGGTTGGATAAAAATAAGATTTAGTGGCTGTTTTAGCTTGTTTCTCCATAACTCCAACATTGATGTGGTACTTCCGATAAGATTAAGTGAGTCACATTCACCTCTCGTTTATATAATCAAGGGTTTCATGATGAGCTTGGCATTGGTGGCAACTCTTATTATACAAAATGCCATTATTGTATTTGTTTGACTGTATGATTTGGGGTTAACGCCGTACTCCATTATTGTGGGGGAAAAACCTAGAAATTGCATGTCACAAAAGAAACTTCATACTCGTTTGGAAGTCGATAAGTTGAACATACAAGAAAAGTGGTTTTAAATAATGATTAAATTCCATTTTGTACCCATTATGTTCATAATGTAACCAGTTCCACCAGAAAAGCTACGGAAATGTAAGAGAGTAAAAATGGTAAGTTACAACTTGATGACAGCATGTCAATAGCGCGTATGCCCTCCATGAGCGTTCACAACTGCGACGCAACGTCTACTCATGGATAGAATGATGCATCTGACCACAGCTTGGGGGATGCGTTGCCATAATTGAACCAACATGGTACAATGTTCCTGCAAATTTTGTGGAGGGTTTCATACTTGACAGAGTCTTCTGCCTAACACATTCCATACATGTTCTATGGGATCAAGGTCGAGAGACCTTGAGGGCCACTCCATGACATTGATGCCAGCATTCCTAAGAAAATTCCGCTTTAAATTGGCCGTATGAGGTCTGGCATTATCGTGTTGGAATGTCATACCTGGGCCATGAGTTGCCATGAATGGCAAAAGCTCTGGAATGAGCACTTGATCTCTGTATCCTGCAGCAGTTAGGT
>JAVFBW010180411.1:0-10712 GCA_034783835.1 Mopalia ciliata
TGTTTGTGGTGTCTGTATTGCGTCCTGTTGTTGTCGTCCTGTATTTGTCCCGTCCTGTCTTTGTTTGTTGCCAGTGGCGTCGACGGAGGTTTCCTTCACCCATTGGGCTGGCACGTCGTCATATAAGGGAAAAACACTTGAGTACGACGTTAAACCCCAATCAATCAATCAATCAATCAAGCCAGAGGGTAACTAGAAGCTGATTCATTCTGAGGTGGCTAAAAGCACTATTTTCTGCTATTAGATCACGTCACATCTTGCTGACGGCCTATGTTAAATCCACTTTTAGTAACTGTAACCGATGTGATAGTGTGTGCGCTTCATAATCCTACTCCAATGTAATGTTCACTGGATCGAGCCCCTCTATCGACCCTCAGGTATATGAGCGTGTCACTTGTTGTGGCCGGCAATCGTGGGGTTGGTTTTTACGAGGTTTCCTCACGGTTTTCCACTGTAATGTGTGAGTACGACGTTAAACCCCAATCAAATAAACAAACAAATCAATCAAGCAAACTAAAACAATTGTCATGAAATGTTGTGAAAAATATGGAATACTCAGAGACAGCATTCACAACGTTAAATTAACTTTATTTTCGTAATTTATGTTAATAAATTTAGAAGCAATTTGATCGTATAGATTTTACGTAATTTGTCTGAATTCTTGTAAAATTTGTGACTTAATAATAACTTTTTCTATTTTCTGTTATTACACCTAGTGGGACTATGAGAAATGGAAGTTTGGCCATAAGAATCAGATAGCTCTGTACTCCTGTCAGACGGGCAACCCATTACGTATTAAAGCAGACGCTAATGTGGATGCCGCCTCAGATACGGGTTACAAATCTGGTAAGTCAAACAACAACAAATTTACATTGGAAAAATCAAGGAAACCTTCAACTTTTCGGTTGGATGAATGCTATATGCAAAAACAGCTGACAACTCACATTTGTATAAACTATGTGCCTTTTATCAGCTTTCAATTTAAAAAAAATAAAATAAACAAACAAAAACATGTGTCTTCACTATGTAAAAACAGTCATGTCATTTTTGTCAGTGATGTCAGCAGTCATTTCCTTTACACAGTGAGTTGGTACATCGTCGTATGAGTTGAAAAGCCTTAAGTATGAAAATATGAAAAAAAATTGAGAAATTAATTGTAAGTGGTAACCGTCTCGACAGAGACTAATACACTAATACACATACCTATTTATTCTTGTTTCAGCTGTGTTCAATGTTCTCTCTAAACGTGGAATGAACCGTGTATTCAGCAGTGTTTTACGGCCTAACTTTCACCTGGCTATTGACAATGGCCGTCTTCTTGGACAGGTACACTTTTATATTGCATATTTTCCCCCTTATCAATAATCTGTTAAGTAAAGATAAAAGTAAGCACTATTCAAGATACCTGTTTTATTTGGAGCTCAGCGTATTAAGCGTATGAAGACTGAAAAAACTATTCTCTGATGGATTGTCCACACTGATCATTTACTTTGCACTCAGCCCTTTTTTCATTTATTTGTCCCCTTCTGAATTGAACATTACCTAAATTATTTTATTTCTTTTGAAAATTATATAATCTGTCAATCAAAATTAATATCTGGTGTGTTGATCAAGTTTTTCATTCAAGTTTTTGCGAGAAATTAAGACAAATTTTTCTTGTGAAAATAAAAAAAAATTTAATACCGTTCAACACAAGAGCGTTTAACATTAATCTATCAATTGATCTGACGTTTCAGTTTGGTGCAGGAGGCCCTTACAGTTCTGCCATGAGTGAAATGACTAATTAGACAACAATTATTCAGCTTTAGATTGCTGAGTGAAATTAATACATTAAATCATCAACAGCATAAGGAGATGATTTTTTCCAAAACTTAGTTTCTCTAAGCCAGTGAATCTCTGAAACCTTGCATAAAACACAGTCTGTTAAATCATCTGTTTTTTCATTTCAGGGAAAAGGTGGAGCGTTTTGTGAGTTCCGTGTTCGAGTTCAGCAGGATAGAACTGTTCAGTTGGAATCGGTAAAGTACCCGCTGCAGCATGTGACAATCATGGAGAATGGGAAACCAGGGGACGTCAGGGGAATGACTATCAACAAATCCAAGCAGTTTTATGTCTATTGCAAGGTAATGCTTCAAACGATTAAACCTCTACTGCAAAGTTATGACTATTAACAAATCTGAACAATTTTATGTCTACTACAAGGTAATGTTTTATAAGTTATTTAGTTTCCACAAGAACAGACAGGTGAATTCCTTGGAGTTCCACCAACTTTTCCCATAAACATGAGCATTCTGCAGAATATATAAGTCAAAATTTAAACAATCAACATAATAATTGCACTTTTCTTATTGAAATGACCCTCTGACTAAGGGCAGTGTGTTTGAAGAGTATCAATGCTGTCTTTACTTATATATATATTTTCTTGCTTGGAGTATGATTTAGTGTTATTTGTTTCCTTTCAAGAAAATGACGTGTTTTTTTTATTGGCATTATAAAGAGCTGCTTAAACGTTTCTTATATTTTGGAGCATTTTCATTTTATTCAATTAATTGTCGTTTTTATAGTCTTACATAATGATGTAATTTAACCTATATGAAATTGGCCAGAAGCTATTCATTTTATATCAAACTGTGTTGATTGAAAATCGTTTAGATTTATTTGTCAAAATGTAATAGTCAACTTTCAATCCATTCAGAGACATTTGACTTTATTTTCTTTCAGGGAATGTTTCGAGACACTGGTATTATAACCCTGATGACCTCTCCGACCCAAGCATTAAGCGTTGACCACGAGAATGAAGTGACAGGCACGGGTAAAAAGAGCCGCGTGTCACAGTTTAGAGTTCACAAGGTCAGAGAGGGAGGAGTTCGAATGTTTGAGAGTGTCGTTAGTCCAGGACAATACCTTCAATTAAAACAAGGGAAAATCGACTGTCAGGTAGAAGAACTGTCTTGGTTATTGGTAAAGATTTATAGCATAAGTACACAGGTAGAGTATTTATGAAAGCAAAAAAACATTTTTCTCTGAAATCTCAGCACTCTACTTTGTTAAACCATAAGAACAGGCTGTGTTAAAAAAAATGCAGATTATATATGGTAATTTTTTAACTGTGGCTGAATGTTCAACTTTATTTACAAGGTTTTCTCTTATTTGGCTCTGTTGCGGTATTAAATAAATTGAGGTACAGAGTGGACAATTCGCGATCATATAACGGAACACCATTACACTAACAAACAAATATAAATAAATAAAATGCTTCAAGAAAATCTTTTTTGACAACCTTTGGAAGACCTTCAAGTGTAACAAAATTAAAATTGACTGCTGTATCCTGAAACACTACTTTCATACACTTGAAACGTAAAATTTTTATATTGTTATCAATTTTTATTCATTTGTTAATTTTAGGGAACAACTGGGGCTAATTCTGAATTCATTGTTGAGAAGCACAAAGACACTGGATATGTCTGTCTTCAATCCACTGCTGTTAAGGGGTTCTACATTGGAATGGGAGTGGACGGCTCGATCAAACCTACTGTTAATACGGGAGGCAAAAATGTCTGGCTCTACCCAGAAGTCATTGAATGTAAGTCCCATATAAGAAGGGAGCTTCATGTTTCCCAAACGCCCTCAGGGCTAATAAACGAAAAAAATTGTATATGCTTGTGATGTGTTTGTATTGCATCTTGTGATTGTCCAGTATTGTCTTTTGTTTATTGTCCTTCCCCAACCCAATGGGCTGGCATGCCCTCTTAGGATTGATTATCTGTGGGTATGGGATTCAATCAATCAATCAATCAATCAATCAATCAATCTCTCAATCTCAACCAATCACTCAATCTCAATTACCCAATCACCCTGTGAAAGAAGACAATTTGTCGGGTCATCACAGTACTTTGTTTGCTGTTGTTTCCTGCATGGGACATTGATGGTGGTTTCTCTGACCATTTCATCTGGCACGCAGTCATAAGAGGAATGTAGCCATAAGTATGTCATGAAAGATCAAGCTCCAATCAAACCTTGTCAAATAGTCTGCTATCAACCTCGAAATCTTATGAAGGGAGGTAACTAAATACTGCAATGACATTATAACAAAGGGAGGTAACTAAATTAAATCAATGAAAATCTTGAAGATTGAGGCAATGTTGGGCCCCTGGGTCGATTTTTATAATATTTTCTCAAGGATTTAGATCAGGATGATTCAGTGCGTCCAAGGGCTTAGGCAGACACCTGTCCACCCATCCAAATGGATGCCCTGAAGTGAACAATTGCCTCATTTGGACACCCTGTTTTAGGAAACATAAACATGCAGGAGATAGGAAAACTGCCAAAAGTGGACACCCAGTTATATGAAAAGTGATACAAAATAACCATTATGGACACCATACTTTTGATTTCTGGCTAAGCCCATGAGTGCGTCTGAACCTTATGTGAGAATATATTTCCCATGTAGATCAAAAGTAACTTCTAAACTTATTGCAAATGTAAAAATATGAACAGAATGTATTTTTGGTGGTTTATTTATTATGCTATTAATATTACATTATATGAATTAGTTCATTTACAAGATCTGTGAACTTGAATGTCTTTTCAACTTTGGACATCATATAAAAGCACAACATTAATTTTGCAATAATATTTTTTTAAAAGACAGATAATTATGGATTTGGTTTACTTATGTTGAATTTATTGGTAATTGTAATGGATTAATAACAATTACAGAACAGTAAATTGCAAGTGGCATTTATATTTGTCACTCATCAAAATAATAAATAATTTATAATAAATTATAGTTCTAAAAATGTATAAACTTGAATACTTTGTAAATAACTGATCCAACACTTTAAAATAATTAACTTTTAATCATTATCAGTCTTGTGTTACTACAGACAATTAACAAAACTTAAACTTGATTTGTGTGATTAATTATATAATTTCCAACTACATTTGAACTTGATTTTAATGATCTTTCTCTGCTCAGATTTACAAGTTTGGCCCAGTTCTGATAAAAAAAGTTTTCACAATAAAAGTATTTCCTTATTTTTTAAGTTGGAACACCCAAAGTCAGGGATGAAGAAGAGATCCATACGTCACCCAGCCCCGCCCCAGTCTCTCATCGCTCACCGAGCCCTCCTCGGCAGACGCCACGCACAGTTCGTAGCAACTCCCCTGATGTTGTTGTTGTACAACAGACACAGAAAACACCCAGGAAAGCCAGCCCTCCAGTTGAGGAAACAAGAAAACCTTCACCTGAACCAGAAAAGAAACCGGACTCTGCCAAATCAAATAAATCGCTATATGAAGGTATGGTTAGGAAATTCAACTGTGCATTGTCCACTTGCTGTGTTTTTTATTGGATTTTAGAATTATTTTAGAATGTCTTTTTAAATGTGGATTTATGTCACATAATGCGATTATTTGCTTGTGTAGACCATTTCAATTTTAATTTATTATTTGAGTATTATTATTTAAAATATTTAGTTTATTCTTCTCTTATTGTTTAAAATTTGTTAATGTCTATGCTGTCACAAAGGATCCTTTTAACTGCAACAAAAAATGTTATTCTTTGGAAATAAATTTATAATAATTTGTCAATAACTGTTTCAATTTAAATTCCCCCCAAATTAAATAAAAATGACAAACGATATCTTTAAATGTGGTGAAAAATTAAATATTTTGAAATTAATTATTGAAATTTGTCAATAACTTTTTTAATTTATTTTAATATCCCCAATATGAAATAAAGAAAATATTACTCAGAGAATATAAACAGTAATGTATTTATTCATGTATAGTTATTGGGTAAACATGAAGACGACTGTTTATGCTATTTTGTAGCCGGTGAATGGAAAGCCACCATTAGCACTCAGGAAACAGCTCAGAATTGTGACATCGCTCTCGTGGTCTATGGAGACAAAGGAAACTCAGGTCAAATTATTCTTGGATCTGCAAATAAAGATCTTTTCCAGAAAGGAAACCTTGATGACTTCAAGGTACAGTATTTTATTAAATCATATGTAGAATGAGTAAAAAAACTGTTAAAAGTGAGAAGATAATAGTTTGCTAAGTTCAACAACCGTTCAAAGCATGGAGGTCAAGTCTGACCTTCATAACTAAGAAATGTTATAAGAGTAAAATGATCTTAAGTTTAACTCAGAAAAACAAGTAATTTTGAAGTAACTAAAGTTAAATTTTAAACAATAGCTAAAACAGAGATTATGTGAAACCATCATAATCCAAATTGATAGAACCATAAGAAACCAATTCTTAAATTAAGCCAGCTCTTGCTTTTTCCCGCCAATAGGAGTTTTATTCATGCTTCTGATGACAATTCTCTGGTTTATTAGCAAACTGAAGCTATTTGAATCAAGTTGAATCACTTCATTTTATTTTCTCTACTCTAAGGTGAATTTGCTATCAGTCGGGGTGATTTACAAGATCCGATTGGAGTTGATCCTCAATGAAATCAATGCTGATGCTTTCTGGAAGGTGAAAGAAGTGAAACTACAGGATGGAAACACCAAAGAACTGTTAAAATTCTCCTTTGATCGATGGCTTTCGCTACAACAAGATGATGGTGAAGTTATGAGAGAGTTACCCGCCCTTAGACCAGGACAAGCAGAACTTCCTGGTAAAGTGGATTTTAGTGAATTTGATTTAGGCAATCAGATCTGTTTTGAGATCTTGCCATGTGAAATTCAACACCTTGTCTTAGACATGATGTATTATATCCGGTGTTTGTCTTTTGTCTTCTCATTGGTGGTTGCCAATGGCTTTAAGGTCTGGCTGGACCTCTGGGCTCAAATTGAACCAATTTTTTTGTTTATCATTTGGATAAAAAGTTAGGTATTCAAACTATATGTTGGTGAAAACAATAGTTCAAAATTCTAATTACAATCAGTTAAAATGTGACCCTATAATATAGTTTTCCCTTGATCATATCAAAGTGGCAAAACTATTTATTGCCTATTTCTGGCACTTTAATTTTAAGCAGACCCTACATTTTATATGGCGTATATCTAAGAACTAATTATGTTAGAAACTTCCAAATTTGTACCATTTTGAGGAGCACATTGCGATCTAGCAAGCAATGCCTCATTTTTTAGAAATTTGCTCTTAATTTTTTTAAATGTTTTGATTTTTTATTTTTATCCCAAGGTGGGATATCAAGGTTATATTATTTCACATTATGTAGTCTTGTCAAAAGACCATTCCAATGACATCTCGGGGATTGGGTATTGTTTCACATGAAAATCATGCTAAATAATCTGCTAGAAAACTTAGTGTGAGTGAAACATTGTCCATCTCGAGCCTTATGTTCGCTTACTTTTCAAATCTTTTGTACACCTTATAACTTCTAGCAGTTGGGACAGAGAAAAAGGCTTTACCACAGGGGGTTTTACACGTTATTGTAAGATACATGTTATCTTATATGTTATTATTACATGTTATGTCATGGTATCTGGCTTGATGTATAAAATTGAACTCCCATGTATAATTTTGAGTTTGCATATATAATTTGGAACCTTCCGATGCTGTTAATTGTGTTGGCAATCCACCTTACAAATTAAGTCCAACCAATCAAAACGCACGTTAGGAATCATTCTGATCATTTAAAATCCAAGGATAATTAAAATACACATTTTATCTTTCTTATATTGAAATTCTTAAAAATTACAAAATATATTTTCCATTTTATTTCAGTGATAAAATACAAAATTTTAGTCAAGCACGTTACAAATTATTCTGATCGTTTTTTGTTCATGTAAAATGTGAGGATAATTAAAATAAACATTTTATCTTACTTATATTGAAATTCTTATAAATTACAAAACATATTTTCCATTTTATTTCAGTGATCAAATAAAAAAATTTAGTCAAGCACGTTACAAATTATTCTGATCATTTGTTTTTATGTAAAATGTGAGGATAATTAAAATAAACATTTTATCTTACTTATATCGAAATTCTTATGAATTACAAAACATATTTTCCATTTTATTTCAGTGATCAAATACAAAATTTTAGTCAAGCATGTTACATATTATTCTGATCGTTTGTTTTTTATGTAAAATGTGAGGATAATTAAAACAAACATTTTATCTTACTTATATTGAAATTCTTAAAAATTACAAAATATATTTTCCATTTATTTCAGTGATAAAATACAAAATTTTAGTCCATACTGGGAAAGAGGTGGGATCTGATACAGATGCCCATGTTTACCTCACACTACATGGGGAGCGGGGTGATACGGGGAAACGCCGTCTCCACCGCTCAAATAAAGATATTATCTTCAGGAGAGAACAGGTCAGTGACGGATTTCATTTGAGATTAGGGCCTGAAATCAGGGTTGTCCACCCATTTTTATAACTTCTATGTACTGAAAACAGGTCAACTGCTAAAAGTTTATTTTTACAGGCTTCCCTTGAGTACGATTTCGGTGGGTGAGGTTACAAAGTTTTCCTCAGGTTTTCCACCTGTTGAATATCAGATATATGTCTCACGTGGCTCTGGAAATCTTGGGGTGGTTTTTATAAGGTTTCCTCCTGGTTTTTCAGCCCTAATAAGGCAAGGTGCAGTGTGAAATGGACAATCCGTCATCATATTAGTGAAATACCCTTGAGTACCACGTTAAACACCAATCAAACAAACAAACTAATATACTTTTGTGCTCTAGACATTAAATATTCAATAGGTTCCATTGAGTGTGTATGCACATAATGTATGAACTCAATCAATCACTCTTGTTATCAAATGGGCTCGCGGTCGTTGCTTAGTGGTTAGCAAGTATGCTTATTAATCCTACCTTGATTTACCGTTCATTGGATCTAGTTTTTCCACCATAATTAGGCAAGGAATGGTGTGAAGTGGACAATCCGTTGACGCTTGAATACGACTTTATACCACAAACAAACATGTTATCAAGTAAATTTCTCAAAAAAAAGCTCTGAAAGAAAATACATAGTTGCGTTTTTGAACTATTTTGCAAGGTTACAATGACATTACAAATGTTTGCATACCCTGTTCTTCTAGGTGGATGAATTCTGGATTGAAGCTGTCAGCCTGGGGAAGTTGAAATCTTGTCACGTCAGCCATGATGGTCAGGGTGCTGGCGAGGGGTGGTACTGTAACCAAGTGGTTGTCAGGGAGGGGCCAGATGCTACCATGGAAACAATCTTCCCTTGTGATCAGTAAGTTATGACAATAAGCAGATAGCATGTTTCAATAAAAATGCTTTAAAAATTCCCCAATTTAGGAACTATTCAAACACCCCATCCCTTACATATTTTACTCTCGTAGTTAAATTCATTTTTCAGGCATGGGATTTGCACAAAAACGTTGTTCCGTTTAAATTTTTTTGTTACACCATTCTTATATAGTCCTGTAGTTTTGCCCACAAGTAAAGTTTCTCAGAATATACCTTTAAGGGATTTTATTTGTTGTTTTAGATGGTTTGACACAAGCATGGCTGACAAGAAAATAGAGAGAGTATTAACAGCCAACGGTAAGTACAGGCTGTCAGGTTTAACGTAAACTTTTCTACCTTTGGATAAATGCAATTCTATGTTATATCACTTATGTTTTTTGCAACGATTTTGTAAAATTAAAATATTGTACCATTATTGTAACGTGCTATAGGGGAATCAGCCATTTTTGTGGAAGATCCCATTCCTGCAGTTCTGGTGACAGAGGTAACAGATGTCAAAGAGGAAGAGCCCACTACTCAAATAGAGGAGGAGGCAGAGGTTGTTGAGCATACAAATGAAGAGCCTGCGCCAGATTTGGAAGATGAAAAGGTTGTTGAAATTAAAGCAGAACCAGACACGGGTGAAGTAGAGGAAGCTGAGAAGTCAGTTCTCAACAATGAAAATGAGCCAGGTTAATTGGATATCATTAAGTTTGGGATTTTTTTGCAGTGACTTGTTTGGCATGCCTTTTACCCTTGTTTTATCCCTAATTCCAAACCTTGTAAATAGTTTGAACTAACAAATTTGCCGATAGGTGCTATAATTATTGTTTTTATATTTGGCACTGTTAAGAAAGTGTTCCGAAATTAGTGAGTGGATGAAAACAAAATGACATACAAGAGAATAAAATGTATTAGTATGCACATGGCAATTGTTATAATAAGAATGGTTTAAAGGCCTGTGCAATAAATTTTTCCGGCATAACCTTAAAGTGGGTCCTCTAAAATTTTGTGAGATAACCTAATATTTGCATTTTTCCACGTGTTTGCTGAATACATAGGTGTGCTTTTGTACAAAATAAAGCACAATTGCTTCAAAATAAATCCTCATTGAGAAGCAGATGACAAAATTTGTCAAAGTCAGTAGCAAAATGCAAATTTAGATAAAGACTGCAAACAATTTAGGAAACCTATATATAGGTCCTCCTAAATAAAGTTAGCAGAACCATGGGGAAACCCCGTTCTGTTCTTTCTCCCCAACAGCTCAGACCTGCTTTTTTTTTTTTAACCTAAAATGTCTGACACATTATGTTATGTGTTTTTAAACATTCTATTTGTGAGTGTATTGTTTGTTATCTCTACAAATACTCCAGATTACTGAATTTTACTCTCAGTGTGTATTTTACTCTTTGGTTGTAATGTTTGGATAACTTTTCAGACATTTTTATATTAAACAACGTTCAAATCGATCACATTTTACAATACTGCCTTACCTTTATGTTTATGAATTGAACAATATGCATCA
>JAVFBW010180433.1:0-10712 GCA_034783835.1 Mopalia ciliata
CTATATCCACTGGCTAAAATCCAAAATCATGTACAAAGTTACATACTTCAATTGATTTAAGTGTGAAATTTTACAAAAAAGGATCGCTTCAATGTAGATTTATTAGAAGACCTCGGAAACCTTTATTTTTATTCATTCCGTCGGAAGACAGTCTGTTATTTACTCATGCTCGACCCAGATAGCGATCTTTAAGAACTCTTCAAGTCAGGTGTAAAATTGTGACATTTTGCCTTTTTGAAATTTTCTCTTCCCAATCCTGCTAGTGCAACACGTTTGACAAAACATTCCAATGTTTTATATGTCTCAACGATAATGGGAGAAACGGATTATAGGAGTTACCTTGTCTAGACCGACCGAAATCTTATTACCTGCCAGATAACCCCTTTACTCCATCAACTAATGGGTTTAGCCAACAGTTCTGATTGGTTAAATGGCTTAACATAACGAATGTCATGTATTGTTTCGGAAAGTCAAGGATCCACCTACAAAACTGACAACATTGTTTATGAATTTTCCATTCTACATAGAAGTGCCGATATTGATTGAAATTATGCAAGATATGACGCTATTACTAATACCATAATAAGTTTGTTTCTCTGTTTGATTTCGGTTTAACGTCGTACTTAATGGTATTTCACTTTTTTGACAACGGATTGTCAACTTTACATTGTCCCTTGCCTAATTAGGGCGAAACCCGATAGAGAACCGCATAAAAAAAGTGCGGCCAGTGATTGTCGGAACTGTTATGAAGTTAAACTTTAATTCTTTACTTTAAACACGAATTATTAGAACAATTCAATACTACCAGGATATAGGTTATATGGCCGCTCATTAAGTTTAAATTAATGTTAGAATAATTTTAAATGCGGGAACAATTGCCTTCTTTTTATGCTGAATTAATCAGAATAATTTTAATTCGAAACTTGTCTTTGTGTTATAGTATTTCAATCGTCGCTTCATTCTGGGTTGTCTATGATATTAAGTGTATGGAGATGTGAAATTCTTTTAAATACGCTGCCAATGTATGTAGCATCTCGAAACGATTTCAATAGTTTGCATATACGTAATTGAGGCTTATATTTGTTCATTACAAAGCCTCAGTGTGTGACTCAGCATAAACCTCATGGTCTACAGACAGACTCCATACCATAATTGACGTTGTGCCTTGGTTCAGTTGGTTATTGTATGTAGAATGTGATCTTTAATGTCTTTATTTTGTTTTCTTCGATTCTCGTTTTATTTTTCAATGGTGTCGGGGATTGCATACACTACCAGTATAAAGCACTGAACTATATTTGTCAAAATAAAAATTATCCAATTAATTTTTCTGATTTTAGGTTGATTTTTGGTATTGACATGGATCATTTGAGTCCGGAATACAATCAGTGGGTTATATTTGATGCATGTAGACCGTCGACTTTTGTGTTGCTTTTCGGCTTTGTTTACATTATGAAGTTAACCTTAGGTAACCCCTTTCAGCTGTTTAGTTGGTATTTAAAAAAAAACAAGCTTTGCATTGTGAACTTGGGAAAAGTTGATTGATGTAAATACAGGCCGTTTTTACTTAACGACAGTTTGGGGGAGAGTTATAAGACCAAATGTTAACATTACGGCTTTTGGAACATAAATTGTGGTCTGTTGCTCAGCACACTGACAGCTCAGTTTACTTTATTTCGGTCTGTGAACTAAGACTAAGAGAAACATACGTTTGCTGAATATCCTTTATATTCTCCTCTTTTGTAACTTATCATCTTGTAAAACTGACCTCCGTTAAAGACTTCACCGTATCCACCTTTCGGGCCAAAATGTCCCGCTGTATGAAACAATAAACCAACAGACACTCACTGTCGCGATTGGTACATGTATATCAAACCGATCGCATTACAAGAATAGCAATTGCCATAACAGATTCCTCAAATACTATTCTTCTGGGTTAGGATCGGGCTTAATTTGCTATTCCCGAGGGACATCTGGCTAGTTGTCGTATGTGTTCGTGATATAATGTATAACTGGTGACTCCAGATGAAATAAATCACACAAGGCCGTCACAACAGATCCATCAAGCCTATCAATCAGCTAACCTTTGTCGGCTCAATAGGGTGTCTAAAACCAATTTAAATGTCTCCCACTTGGTCAATCAACATTTCATTCCTTATCTTAGGTGATGTTTCTCTCTTTCATATCAACTCATGTGATGCTATACGCTCTTGAAAATTGGTCCAGACGCCATTTGATTAAATCATAAACGATATCTTTGCAAATATTTCAGAAAGGAAGTGTCGGTTGGGCAAACAAAAAAAAAAAACCCCATGTTCTGTTGGCGCATACTATTACAGAGCACACTACCCTATAGTTTTTATAACATTTGTATGACGACGAGCGACAATAGGCCTACTACTCCAGAAAAGAGCCATAGCGAGTAAAACTGTGTGTAAGTCGTTTAGGTAGTCGATTTGGCGAAAACAGAGGACCGAACGAATAACGAATAGTAATAATATGATTTTTGGGGGGTAAAACTCAGAACTACACTCCGTTTGACCAGTTTAACTCAGAAACTAGACCCCATATACACAGTAACCGTGCTTGGTATAAAAAAAACGAAAAGTTAAAATCCGTTTTCTTGATTTCACATGCCAGTCACGTGCCTCTCTATGCGACACGATGCCTCGCTTCCTGTTTTACACTGCTTCGCCATATCTTTTTCCCCGGAGAAAATCAGCCGAGTAAATTGTTACCCGGGTTGATGGAAAATGAGGGCACTCCGAATTCAATTCTTGAAACACGTGACAGCTGGTAAGGACCTTACTTGGAAATGCATGTGACGCAGTGACATGTTTTATTTAGCGAATACAAATTACTTACAAAAACTTATATTTATAAGAAAGAATATATCCTAAAACGTATATAGCATGTCGACGTCAATTCAAGGTAGCGCAACTATTGACTATATATGCACCATCGGGATAAGAGATTTCAACATGGCGATTTCAACACATTACCTTCTTTAGTATATTCCCCACTTACTTCCATAGTATTTACAAGCATTAAAACTACTCTAATAATAAGAAAATCTTATTGCAATGAATAATTAACCATTTTGGATACAAAAAACTTATTTAAAGCCAGAATAATACCTCGTTATGTTAATTCATCGCTTTTAAAGACATAGGAATTTAGAAATAATCCACTTGTCGTTGTCTCGGATTGCCTTTGGCTAACAAATTATCTGTACAGGATCCTCCAGGATAAGTATGCTATGTTTGCGGTAAGTACTCATCTGTTATTAACAACAACTGCCATTAGAGTTTGTGAGGTGAACACGATTCGTTTGCATCAGAGCTTAAATCCTTTATGATCAAACTCACTGAAAATATCTTTTGTGTAAGAGATTGACGTATTGAAAGCTATATTGAAGAGAATCAGGCGTACCCACATTGTGTCAAATACATAATTGTTCCCATCAGTTACGTAACTGCACGAATTTACATGGCGTATTAAACTCAAACCAACATCAATCAACGGAGAAGTCTATGACGTTCAAGAGGAAACAAATCTACAACCGAATCTGATGATTATCGATTGTAAAAGAAGGCAACAATTTACTTTACTTTCTATTCTCAGAGAAACTCGAATAAAAAAAAGTAAATTTTCCATTAAACCAAGCGGAAATTGCTACAAACGAGGTTAGTGAGATTTATTCTGGTCATAAAATATTATAAAAGACTTAAGTATCTTAGAAAGTTGAAAAAAAAATATTTTCAAAGAATTCACCATGCCCATAACGAAAGATAAAATCAGTTTCTGTTTATTGTATAGACTTGCAATTTAAGCCACATGTTACAAGGTCAAAGCCATTCAGTGAATATAAATGTATAATAAATGTACAAATGTATAGCTAACACCGGTGATGTAGACTACATAAATCATTCATTCTTTTGATGGACAGATCTTTGCACGTTTACTATCGGGTTATTAAAACTAGGCTATCTTCAATCGAAACACTGACAAAATCCTTACTAGATTTTTATGAATGGAAGCAAACAAGCCCTAGAACATAAAACCTGATGTCACATTTGGAAATTTAGGAACGTAGTCAAAAAGAAGAAAAAAACACACCTTAAAGCCTGAATTTTCTCGCATGGTTTCTTATATGAGTAACTATTTCCAGATCCACAGTAAACTATTGTCTTGCAGCGGATGTCAGAATTAATAGGGAAATAATATCTGTATCTGTCACAGTTTCATCGCCAAAGTTTGCATTACGACAGATTCTGTCTCGATTGCTGTATAGTTTCCGGTTTATCGAAGCGGCTGTAATTATTAAATATAAACCAATCTGAACACCGAGATACAAAAAAATCACTTTTTTCATTTTAGCAACTTTGCCATCGAACTTCTGTTTTGTATAACCTACGTAAGACATCTATCCAACAGTTGAATTAATTGCTGATTATCTTTGACCAACGGTCAGACTTTTTAGCTTATGTCGGAATTGTCTGTGGTGATAAAATAAATATCAGAATAAGTTTCGGAGAGTGAACGTAATCAACTTATGGGCTGGTAGATGAACGCTCGGTAAAAATATTACCTTAGCCTATTTGGCATCCAGGTCGACCTTTGTATCGACGAATGTCATGGATACAATTCAGGATGAAAACGGTATATCAATACGGTCTAATGCGTATCACTTCTCCGATTTAGTTTCCCGAAACGCAGTGTATAACCAAAATTAATAATTATGCAAAGTTTTATTTGCTATTGACATACCTTGAAAAACACTTTTGACACAAACTGACTTCATGTTCAGTATAATATCTCAAAGCAAAGTTAGACAGTGAAACACCGCTTTAAATACTCTATCTAGGACATTTTGTTTACATATTTTTGTTGATATGAAAGGAAACCATTTTGCCTAACGTTGCAGTATACAAAACTTCACAAAGTTTCAATAATCATTGTAACATTTCCCAATGTTTGGAAAGACTATGTGTACAAAGCTGGAACAAAACTCGCGACAATTAACATTGACGCGAGTGTGTGGACGGTATTCGCGAAACCTTAATGAAAACTGTTCTACACTGCTGTTTACTGTTTGCCTGAATCGATATCAGCCCACTTGAAAAGTTGAAGGTGTCACTTAAATTGTCATTAAGATTGATTAAATGCAAATTGACACTCCCAAGTCTTCTACTAAGTCTATATTTGCACAAACTCGTCTTTCTTGCGACACAAAAGCTGTGTTAAAAAGAGTAAATTACATGTACAAAAAAGAAACGATAAAAAGTTCAAATAAATTGACAAAGGTTAAATAACGTTACCAAAGAAACCTGCAGGTGCACCTTGTTTTGTAATTGGCCTCTGTGACGAGAGCATGCATATTATGAAATACTTAAATATTCGGAGTAATCATTTTAAAATCAAATTTAATCGGTAATCGATGAATAACCTCTTATCCGACGAGGGCCTGTATGGTAAGATAGAGCCTCTGGTGAATGACTTTGATGTTTGGTAGTCCAGTCTCCCAGATACTGTCGATTTATGTTATGATCACATTACCCCTTAAAACTCGCAGCCGTAGCTAAGTGGTAAGCGTGTCTGCTTACTAATCATTCTTCGGTGTACCGTCCACACGGTCAATTCCATCTGTCAGTAATCAGCCTCCAGCTTTCACAGTATTTAAGCAAGGAACAGTGTGAACTGGACAATACTCGTCGTCATACCCATGAGTTCAACGTTAACCCCCAATCAAACAAACCGAAAGAAACACTTGCATTCAGTAGATGAAATATAAGGGATCAATGTGAGAACTTTTGAAAGAGCTGGTCTGTAATTGGTCAAATTTGGCCGACGACGATGTTGACAGTAGTGAAACTGTGAATTCAGCGAAAAAGAACATTTTCAAATGTAAAGCAAATAAAATCTACAAAGACAATTTTGTAAAATCAGTCAAAATTCCGTGTGATGTGGATGCGAAATATGGAAGCCTCTTCCCTTTTGTTGAAGAAGAGGAACAAAAAAAAGAAAAAGATGACTTACTCTGCGAGGTTCTGCTTCCGACCTTAAAATATGTTTCTAATTGAGTTCCCCAATAATAAGTACACGTTCCAAATATTAAGACCAGAATGGAATACACTTAAGATTTAATAATCTCCAACATATTAACGGTAATAAATATTGATTTGGGTAAAACTGTAATAATATTTATCTATTTGTTCTATATCATGCGCATTGAGTTCATTTTTTGAAGAACTGCGCTATACAAATGCTATTTATTATTATTATTATATTGAAGATGTTGGAACTTGTTATGTAAAGCAGAGAGAAATAGAAAAACCCAGCGAGGAAAACAGGCATATCCGAGTACCGATTGACCGTTATGTGAGAGTGACAGCAGACTAGTTGACTAGCTAGAGTAACATCATATGTCAAGGTGCTTGAGTATAAGCTCCATTATAAAGAAAGCATATTTAGCAAAAATACCCGCGCAAATCGACTTCAGCTTCAGGGACGTACAATAATATAAATATATTATAAAGTATACTTGTTCAATTATCGGTATTACTGGACTAATCTACATAATACCACACGGCTTCCTTGAACAATAGTCTAAAAATAGCATGAGACAATTAAGTACATTAGCCTAGTGTACCACTTTAATATAACTAGGCTAACGTTTAAGTAAATTTTAATGACAACTTGGAAAATAAATTATGGACTTGATAGTATATTAGATTACTCGAATACAGCTATAAATAGAATCATAATACATTCGGATCAGGAATAATAACAATTGAAAATTAAATCGAAAAAAATGTTTGCACTTGAATATAATCGACACTTCAAGCATTCCAAACCATGAGTATTTAGGCGGGACAAGCTAGGAAGATGTCACGTAAGAGCTAAGTGTAAAGGGATGCAAGATCAGATTCACAAATATTTACTCTGTTGTGGTTAGTACAGAAAGGAAATCGGAAAGAAATAACTAGAAAAGAATCCTCCGGTTTAATTTTCAGATTCATCAACAATGATTACCAGCTGGGATCTGCCGTAGATCAGATGGTATTAGATATGTGATACCGTAGATCAACTGTAAAAGGAGTGATTTATTGGCTGTTGTCAGTGACAAAATCAAGTGTTCCGTTTTGGTTGAGAATGGATGTAAAATGGCGTATGTGATAGTGATTTGAAGGTGACAATTGTGTCAACAGTCTTAGATCCATTATTCTTTTTTTATTAGCCTGAGCAAGATTTACTGCCGCACTAGTGAACATACAATCAATCTGAGTTCTTTCACAACTTTATTGAGTTACAGGAAAGTCCAACCTTGATCCTCACCGCATCTCTGACCCATGCAATGTCGTTTCAATGTCAATTGTTATGGACTGTTTTGGAAAGTGTACATCACGTGCTCTGGTCTCATCGATTCAGTCCTGCTATGAACAATTTTTTCTTTACAAATTTGAAGCGAACTATTCTGTGTTAATTATTTAATTGTTCGGATGCATCTATTCAAATATGTTATAGCCTTGACTATGACTATCAAAAAAAAACTGAGAAATGATATCCGACCTTCATTTGTGCTGCTATCATCTTGTGTAGACTTTCAAGACGAATGCAACTACGATATAGGAATATAATCCACATTCTGTGCAAGTTTAACATCAGCAGGGTACACTCCCAAATCAATTTGATTAGAAAATGGTAAACTGTAGCAAGATTACAACAACAACAAAACAAAGCGAAAAGTCGAAAACGCCCATAGGTTTAGCCAACATCCAACACTACCAAAGCATGTATTTTATTATGAAAAAAGCCAATTGAGGGGACACGTAAAGAGTGAATATTATATCAGGTGACAAATTTATTATTATTCTGTACTTTTATTGTGGTTTACATCATTTTATTTTCCCGACGAATTAGACGGAGTAATGTTCGCCAGAACAGGTCGCAATCGTAGGCCTATTAAACAAATGTAGTTTCCCTAGTTTACTCTTCGCTAGAAAATAACAAATGCTTTGCGAAATGCAGAGGGTGGATGTCCCTCCGATCAGATGGAAGTTTTCAGGAAAATTCATTGCTACCAAATACAGGTTGTGAGGGAGAAGTCTGTAATTGAGGTCGTGGATGCTTTTATTCACATACCTGCAAAAGAGTTCCACTTACCTTTTTATTTTACATGAGTGAAAAAAAATTCCACATATGTTGAAAAATGGCTTATTTAAGATATGTGGAATTCTTTTTCACATATGTTGAGTTTTTTTTTTCATAATTAAAATTCTTTTCAACACATGTAAAATATTAATTACTTTCACATGTATGAAAAATAATTTCACATAAAGCCATTTAATTTACAAATATGGACAAGAATTCAACATATGTAGAATAGAAGTAGAAGTGATATAACGGCTGGCCATACTTGACTTGATTAAAAAATTGAACCAACACTGTTCAACCTGATAAAATCTTTACTGAGTTTTATTCCGTATATCCGTATATACAGCAAAATTATTCACTGATAAATTCTAAGAATATATTTAAAATAAAACAATTCCTTTCATACACAAGTTGATGATCGTATTGGCGTATAATGCATGCCTCTAGTTTACCAGGTTCAAGCGGTTCTCTATTTTCGTTTGCATCGTGATAAATCTATCGTTGATCCTCTTTTAATAGGGTTGTAGACGTCTTTGAAAGCCAACAGCTAATCGATCGTAACAGACACTCTCTGGTGAGAAGTCATTCAATCCCGATGATTCCAGTATTCAGCTGCGATACAGCTTACACAAGTAAAACGAAAGACTGAGTAATCAAGGTATAACGTTACAAAGAGATGAGAATTACGAATCCTCAGAGCTGATAATCTCACCAATTCTCACTAGATGTACGTGGAATAATCCAATGATGATAAGTATGCTGTGAACTAAATCCTAAATTAGTTATTTTTTAAAGTCCATTTAAGTATTTTAAATAAACACTAATAATAAGTACATTAGATAAGCAATCATGAATGTAAATAATGCTTACATATTTTCAGTAAATTGTGAAACTGATGATTTATTAGACCTCATTCACCCGCCACAAGGTGACTTAAAAGCAATCGAAACTCAATGCTGCGGCGTAATGACACTATTCTTGTTACAAGCTGGACTGGAAGAACTCTGGTGTTAGAGATA
The DNA here is from genome assembly GCA_034783835.1 of Mopalia ciliata. Taxonomy (NCBI): domain Eukaryota; kingdom Metazoa; phylum Mollusca; class Polyplacophora; order Chitonida; family Mopaliidae; genus Mopalia; species Mopalia ciliata. The sequence goes on from JAVFBW010180433.1 coordinate 9,174, forward strand.
GACAGTTATCCTTATTTTGGGAGAGGAGAGGGAGGAGGTGTGGAGGGGTTTATATGATATATGAAACGGAAATTAGATGTCTGACATCTTACCCCATTATATAAACCTGGGTATTTGGTAGATTTTATTTGTTTGACTAAAGAGGATGCAGTCTTTTCTGTTTTTGACTAAAGTCTGCTTGTCGTTGGACAGTCAACATATCTTGGCTGACTGGTCACGTTGTTGAAAAGAAATTATGGAATAGGATGTAAGCTGATCGATTACGGCATTCCAAAATCGTGAAACATATAATACGATTTCTGAGAAGCTTGAGCTCTGTTATATTTGTCTTGGACATCAAATAAATTGGATTCTTTGAAATCCGGACGCCATGAAGAATTCTGTCTCCATCATAATTTTATTCAATCGTTAGGTTCACGTTGAGTTGGTCACTAAAGAATGATAAATACCATACTGGTTAACTAGTGAAGACAACCTTCTACAAAAATGTCGATATTAATTGTGAGACTTGCTGGTCCTCACAGATATATGAACAAATGAAGAGAGAGATATTTGCATGCCATTAACCCAGTGAAGACGCCGAATTTCTCTCTATGATCCGTATGGCTTCTAAAAGATTCTGCACAATTATGTTACCTTTTCTTGGTAAAAATTAGCACAACAACAATTTATACTCGTGACATTTCATCGGGCATTGTCTGTATGTTATCATACCCCGGGATCTATTGAAGAAAAAATAGTCCGATGTAGAGGGCGTTGATGGCATTCACCTAACTAATGGATTCACGCCGGCGCGTCCCCAAAAGCTTTCTCCGCTTTACGAGTGTGCCTAATGATAATATAGTGTCCCTTAAAGAAAGACAGTGTCAAAATCGTATTCCCTATGTGAGATGTAAAAACAATCCCCACACATAGCTCTCGCCTGAAGGACGATTGAGTCCATTTGTATGCACTTGGTCGTGACTTACAGTAAACAAGAAAACTAATGCCCCGAAAAATTGTCATTGCTAATATTTTTTTCAAAACGTTGGGCGCCTAATTTCTTGATCATCCTTTGATGCGTGGAGGTCTTTTCTCAGACAATCGAAGTGAACATGGTAAAAATGTATAATTTGTCTAGACGATGTCAGTCTGTTACTTTTGTATGCGTAAGACGCCTTCTGACATTTATTAATTTCCGGCATGTTGTGTGTCTTTAAACGGAGATAGCTATTTTGTGTATAGCCTGCAATCAATTTATCAAAGTGCAGGAAAGGCAAATTGGCATAATCTGTCATAGTTTGTATTATTGCCTGTTAATTTCTTGGGGGCAATGTTTCGCAAAACAGCATTTTCCGCATTGCTGTTTGAATAAGCTGTTCCTGTATGGTACAAGGAAAGAACAGAGCAATTGTGATTTGAATAAGTAAGAGGAACAAAATTAGGGTCGAGGAGATTATAACATTTTTGTTCTCCTTGAGAGACTATCTCCAAATCCGTTTTAGGGATTGTCATAGTGCTCCATTTTCTGTGCTGGAATAACTTACACACATTTTCTAT
>JAVFBW010180444.1:0-10711 GCA_034783835.1 Mopalia ciliata
AAGACGTCGCGCCACTTTAAAAACCCATCTTTAGTTCAATATTAGAAGACCCCGCGCCACTTTAAAAATCCATCTCTAGTCCAACATTAGAAGACGTTGCACCACTTTAAAAAACCCATCTTTACTCCAAGATTAGAAGACGTCGCACCACTTTAAAAATCCATCTCTAGTCCAATATTAGAAGACGTCGCGCCACTTTAAAAACCCATCTCTAGTCCAATAGTAGGAGACGTCGCGCCAGTTTAAAAACCCATCTCTAGTCCAATATTAGAAGACGTCGCGCCACTTTAAAAATCCATCTCTAGTCCAATATTAGAAGACATCGCGCCACTTTAAAAACCCATCTCTAGTCCAATATTAGAAGACGTGCGCCACTTTAAAAATCCATCTCTAGTCCAATAGTAGAAGACGTCGCGCCACTTTAAAAAACCCATCTCTAGTCCAATATTAGAAGACGTTGCATCACCTTTAATGCCTATATCTAATCCAAAATAGGAAGACGTCGGTGGAAAATTAAAATGTGAAATCAAGTAAGCTTCGTTCAACACACTGTCTTCTTCGCTTGCAAACCGTAAATTATCTCGCCAGTTACCGCGCTCCGCAGAGAGTTCGTGATTTCATCAGCAATAGTTCCCGCGCTCCGCGAGAGAGTTCGAGATTTCATCAGCAATTCAAGGTTAAAGTTTGCTGTTACATATCCCTGTATATTGTAATCACAGCTGTAAGTCTTTTGTTACTTGCTAGCTCAATAGTTTTTGTTATAACAATCTCTAAACAGCGAAGAAAATATCTATTGCGAGGGAGCCTTTTTTTTTAGCCTTCTCGTCATTTCAATGCAAGAACATGTCAACAATGAATAAACATAGTAGAAAACGTGCTAATCTAAACCTTGAGTCAGGGCCGGAACTGCAAAAAACGAATATTTTTCGAATTCACTTTATTGAGCATATTGTACATGTATATACAAAAATAATATATTATCACAGTCATGCTTCTATTTCACCTAATTGTTTTGTTTCAGTACTCAATATCTTTGTAATTTTAAAACAAATCCCTAAAACACCATTGCATAGATATGATGACACAAACTGTTCCCATATTATTCTCAATATTGCATGGGAGGAACTAAGAGCTGCTATATTTATTTATTTACTTTCAATTTTATGTTATTTGCCGATCGATAGCCAGAAGTTTAACAGCGAACATAACATTGTTCATAACATAAGCTCTCTCCGGTAATTTCTTGAAAAGCCCGGATAGAAAAATATAATAATTTATATGGATGTCATATTTTTAGATAATTTGCTGACAACGTCTATCTTTGCAGGGTTATCAAGTCAATGGTACAATACACACACAGCACACTATTCATACACATACAATGACACGTGCATGAATAAAAATGACAGGCAGAATTAACAACTGTTAATAGTCATGGAACAGCCGTTTAATATTAGATTAAGATAAGTATTTTATGACATATTTCGACAATACATGCTGCATGTATCTGTTTTTGCAATAATGGTATATAACTATGGCCTGAATGACCTTTTCAATGCAAATTTCACTTTGAGATAAACCTGCGCCACGCCGAGTTAGGTGCACGATTGGCTTTTCTCATACCTTCTCGCGTTATTTGTCATGTACAGCGTGTTGATGTTTTGCCTAGAACAAATGATAATAAAGCCAGTAGTGCACCTTAATGGCCACGCCGTTTTTATACATGTGGCGCATCTCTATTCTTTTTTACTTTGTGTCAGCGTAAAATGTAAAAAAAAATTTAGTTAACAACAATAAATGTGTTAATATCTTTGAACAGAATTACATCGGTCTTCAGCTGTACGACATCAAGACATATACCAGGTGTAGTATACAATTGTAATTTGTCGAACGATGGCATTTGTTTACTGAATATCACTATAAAATGGGGTCCTGGTTAATGGTCAATCCGTCTATACGCAAGGCCATGGAGGTAAGACGACGGCGGTTTAAATCAAATGGCACTAGGAACCACACTTGATAAACAGTCGCATAATAGTGTCTTGGAGTAAGTCCAACTTTATATGTTGCTCGCACAAGTTTTTTGAACTGCCCATAAGTACATGTAAGAGAGTCCCAGTATTGGGTAACATGCAATGGGAAGAGCAGCATTTCGCTTTCAAATAAATCTGTCCCACATACTTAATATTGTATCGCATTGTTCTCATATACTCGTACTCTGAAGTGAGCTAGAGTCACAACAAATGACACATGCCAGATTTATTTTGTCGTCTCCTTTGGGGCTGAGAAAGATGCGCTATGGTGTCATCAAGATCTGCTTTCACCGTTAACAGTTTTCGTGTGACAGTCTCTATCATTGTCGTGATGCTGGACTCGTCTTTGGCGCTCGTCTCGAAAAAAGTCAGCCCTTTCTTTTTGGCAACAGTCTACAATAAATTAAATTTAATTTGGATTAGTTTACTGGTATCATACAATCGTATATAAAAAATGTCTTTTGTGTGATGCGTTCTTACACATATGTGTTTGCGGGAGATCAATATGAATTCCAAAATATCTTGTGAACCAATTTCTTGTATCTGCTGTGACAAGAAATTCTAACAATATTCGAAGTAAATCTTCATTTTTTACATTAGGATCCAAAATCAAATTTCTGTCAAAGTACAAGGCTATACTAATGATATCCCAAGCGTACCTCGCCCTCAGAAGTTGAGACTTGTCTCTCACTTAAATCTGTCTTGTTCCCAATCAAAAATATTGGTATATCGTGGACACAAAGTTTCTTCAGAAAGGTCAGCCAGAAGGAGATCGTGGAAAACGACTCCTGAAAAACAAGAAGTTCAATATACATTTGAAAGACAAATCATTGGTATCTTATTGTGAATCATATGCGATCATTGACGGCATAATCAGTATCAGCTACTTTCAGTAATTATGTCAGGTGTAACAATTTTAGTTTAAATAGAAAACGAAAATTAATAACTTGATTAGGTTGATTGATTGATTGATTGATTGATTGCCCTGCTAAAGGGCATTTCACTTATTTGAACTATATATAGCACAACCATTAAACGTGAGATAATTTGATACTTTGGAAAGGTAATTTTCCTCCAGTACAACATCTTGATTAAGAAAAACTCCCAGATGCATCAACCAATTTCAGGTGATAAACGAACCGAGAAGACCAAGGTAAATGCAGGCGAATCCATGACATTTGTATTAGCGGCAGTTGCTCTCCGAAAAGGTCGAATAAATTCTGTGTATAAGAATTTAAGTAAAGTTTTTGCTTTTACAGCTGTTTTCCCTTAAAACAAATTAATTTTATCTCAATTTACCTAATATGTGTTATATTTTTGTAAGTTATTAAAATTCAGCTATTGAATTAAGAGTTAGACGAACAATATTTATTTATTTTTAACATTCAACAAAAGTGCTAATTTGTTTTTTTCAAAATTTAGATTTATATAAATGTTGTAGCAGAGTGTGCTTTAAGTGTAAATTGATGCCCGTATAAAAACACACGTTGCATACAGCAGGATCTCAAATCTCAACAAAAATAAATTTCGTTATTGTTCCCACAGGCTACCTATAAGGAGTCACTGGACTGCTGACAAGTCGTCACACTTAGTACTTTTGTTTTTACTGTAAAAGATATCAATACACACGTTTTATTACTGCACATGCATCATGTGCAACTTGATGTATGTTGTTAAAGTAAATATATACGGTTCTGCATACCTACCTTATTGGTTACATCATATACAATTAAAACACCATGGCAGTCACGACAGAATGATTTCAATGAGGATCGAAATCTAGCATCTCCCGATGTGTCCCACTGGAAAAATAAAGGTTAAAGTTTTGTTTACAGAAACTGATAGATTGACAAATGCACTCAATTAAAAGTTGTTGTTATTTTTTTGTTTACTTATATAGGCTTGCTGTCAACTTAATGCTATTCCCAGCGATAGATGAAGGAAAGAAAGACAACCGATCGGCCTTACTTGATGGCCCGTAGCTCCGAGAGCGTCATGAAGCTCTCCCCAACCCTCCGCCTCCGCAATCCGCATCAATAACAACCATTTAAATGAGCCATGCATATTTGCATTTATTTTCTCACCGCATCCGAGTTTAATTATGGTTGGGCACAAACTGGTAAAATTGTATAGCTCTGGAGACACCCCCAACTGCCCGGTTGTGAAATTCACAGTTCTTTAGGAAAGTGATCTGACATTTAGGCAGCATCTTTTTTTTTCACGCAAATTGTCAGAAAGACTACATGGCGACTAAGCTACATAAATTGTACGTAAATGGCTGGTGCTCATTTTGAATTCTTCAATTGGAGGAGACCTTTCCTTTAACTATACATGAACGCTTTTCTCTCAATTCAATTAGCCACCAAACAAATTTAGTGTAAAAAAGTTATAATACATAGAATATAATACTTACCAACTGTAAACGAACCATTTGTCCATCGAGGAGAACAGTTCTGAGTGACTGAAATAGAGGATTACAATATGATTATCAGCTTAATCACTAACAATAACACGACAAACAGCCCAAATAAAATAAGAATATGAGTTAACTTTATACTATGCTTTATTTTGTTAACTTCATGGCTTCCAGAAAAGTCCCAGACTCAGCAGTATCTCCAATGCTATGGTTTGTTATTCATTCACTGTTAATTTGTATGATAAATAATTAACATTAAGCTAGAATCTTTATCGAGGACCATGTTCATTATACTGGGCTGTTCCATGATGAGCTTGCTTGTTTCCGTTCATCAGCAAGTCTAATCAGTGATACAATGGTTTGTTGTTTATCTTGATTATTGTCCATAATTTTCGTCATATTAACTAAAAGAACGTTTATTCAGCCCAAAAACTTTTATCCGTTTTTGGTTGGATTATATATAGCTCAAAGTTCAACGCACACGCTTCTAAAAGAGAAAAATAGTATCGGTATATATACGTACAAAAAAATATCTGTATATAAACATACAATAATGAAACTATTTTTAGAATACTAATATCGCCACATAGACTTATAATAATAATATAGGTATATATACTTACAATGATATAATAACGGTAGATATACATACAATAATAATATAGGTACATTTTCTGTTCATAATAATATCGGTATACATGTTTTTACAATGATAATATCGGTATAATATACTTACAGTTATAATATCGTTACATTTTATGACAATAATATATAAATATATACTTACAAAATCAACGCCGATTGTAGGTGTGTACTTCTCTATAAAAACGTCGGACATCTGTAAAGTTAAATATCAGGTCTTCAGTTTGAAATATCGTGAATGTATCGCTGTTTTTTCTAAGCGTATTAATGTGAAAATGTGATTTCATTGACACGATTTTGGCGATATAATTTCATGATATTTTGGGTAATGGCTTATTAAAATATAACCATATAACCTAATGTCTTCCCCTTGATTAATCTCTATTCAAATCTAAGCTCTAACACGTTTCTGATGTGGTGTAATGTGATGTGATGTGACGCTCCAATACAATAAATAAAAACCTATTTTGAAGTTATATGGGAAGATATTATATTCTCGAAACTGAGAAAAAAATTTGACAGATTTCTGCATTTTGTGTTTTGGTGACCTTGTGAAAATCAATGTCAGGAGACATGTGTTATAATGTCAAGTCAGATACGTGGGCAGTGGCCACGATTGTATATATATCGAAATATATTGTTTCCCTGGCTAAATAATATGCTGGCCATTATTGTCCTTTTTCCCGTTAAAACCACCTCTTTTAAGGAATATTTATACACACCGAAAATAACAAACATTGCTCTGTTAGTTGGCTATTTTACGTGGTGCGTGAAGACACGTCACTATCATGACACAGCGGCGCATACCAACTATAAATGACATTAGCACAACCAAATATTTATGGACTGTTTTCCTTTATTGGAAATATTTTATTCCTTCAGTGCTAAATTAAGACAGCAACAAACTTCCCTAATACAGAGAGCTGCCAAACAATACAAACTAAACAGAAACAGTATAACATTATACTCACCATATGATTATTAACAATAGAAGTTTTCCCCACTCGTTTTTCTCCCACCGCCAATAGCTTTAACACATTACCTCTGAAGGAATAAGCAAAACAAATCATTAAGAGGAGTTCATTACGCATGAGAAACAAACTATTGTGAAAACAAATCCGATTTATTAACTAAACCAAATTATCGTACAAATCGATACACATGTGCTCATATCGTGATAGTTGTAACTATACTGTCTACGGGAAATGTTTGTGACTCTGGTTTGTTAGTCCATAATGTTAACACTTAACTGAACAGTTTATAAGTATATCATTCATTCACAATCTTTGCTTATATTATTTCATCCATTCGTCACAATAGTTTTATGAATTCGAGGGTGTCTGTCGTTTATTCTTCAATGTAATTATACGACTGGGTGGTGGGGCTCTCTGGTGATAAGGGACAGCAAGACCCTCTTTTTGGAGGGGTTTCTAACTGGCAATAGGACTTATTTCCAATATTTTTAATTTAAATCGAATATAAGTAATAGTGAATGATTAAGATAACAGGTAATGTCAAGGGGAAATAACACGTGTTGTCTAATTCACTTTCAGACGGGGTTGAAATATACCAATATTATCTCTATACTTGATTCGATAAACTTACCGCTCGGCCGCCATTATATTTCAAGTGCGATTGTGCTGCCTTGTAGACTGGAATCAGCTGAGCCTAATCTATACCGACATTGTTCAACCAATTTGTACCTGGAGACATTCTATGAACCTGTTCAAAGTAACCCGCATATATATAGATATATCACTCACAGCTGTATACCTGTACGCGTAATATCGTGCTGTTCAATTCTGAAAGCATAAGAGTTTTATGATCGGCTCAACGTAAAATGCGTAGATTCAGATCATGCTCGGTCACGCATTTTCCCATTGGCCTATAAAAAAAATAAAAACCAATCCATGAACTTATAAACGCTTCCGTGTAAGGAAATAAATATGTATTTTGAAGTTAAGTTTTACACAGAGGCCTATGTTTAGTGTTAGTGTTTAGTGTTAAACTCTGATGGTTAGTGAATGTTACTTCTTGCGATTCTAAAGCTATAGCACATGTATTTATATTATATTTCTCTAAGACCAAAGACGTGTAAATAGTCTGCAATAAATTGTTGTTTATTATCATGTCGCCCTGAGAGACAGTTCCGATAACTCCTATTGCGACTCGCATTTAATTAGCAGTTATCGAACTTTCTCTGTTAGCGGACCTCGCGAATCCAGTTAAACGGATATTACTGCGGAACAGTATGTTCAATCCAAGTGCTAACTAAATAAACGGCACTTATTTAACCAATCGTATATGTAACTACATTATAAGAATCGATGATGTTTTAGTGATAATATGGGCCTGGTGCACGGTAACCTGAAAATTGCTTGGCTCGGATATCCTCCGATGTATTAGTGTGCATGCTGTAGCGATAATTTCGCGGGGTTTAGCCGATTTAAAATCTCTTGAGCCACATTCACTCAAGCCACATTCACTCCGGCGACATTCTGTCCTGTGACATTTCGTTTCAGCGGCATTTGTTTGCACGATGATTGTTCCGATTGCAGGCGAAGTTTACGTTTCTCGTTCGGTTGAAAGAGAAGACAACTCAATAAATGTATAGACGAACTCATGTTTTTGTATTCTCAGTATTCTAAGACCAACATAGCTACCTCTGTCGCTATTAGCACCAGCGTATACGTGTCGCAGGAGACATTTGACGTCAGAATTGTCTGAAAAAATATCCCCCGAGCAAATGTTACCAGAGCGAATGTCGCCAGAAAAAAAAATAGGGATTTGTAAGGCCTATTATTGATTGCTCCTGAAAAACCTGCTACTATTATTGATGGAAGTACATGCTATATTAAACATTCTCATGTCTTGGGTGGTAAGCCTACATGTACATGGTTGGTTTAGAAAACAACTTTGTTTTCCACTTGAGGCATTTTGGCACAAGCATTATGTTGACGATTAAATGGAGGATTATGTTGGTATAATTTCATATGACTTGCCAAATGAATGATTACCAAAATCATTCATTTCGTTCGCCGGAGGCCTGTTTATAACCATGCCCACATTATGGTTCACTAAAACAATCTTATAAGAATCTTGGGCTAAAAATGAACCAATTTTGTTTATCGCTTGGATAAAAGTTAGGTATTCAAACTATATGTTGGTGAAAAAAATCGTTCGAAATTCTCATTACAAGCAGTTAAATTTAAACCTGTAATTTAGTTTTCCCATGATCATATATTTTAGATTTAAGCAGACTCTACATTTTCCAAGGCGTATCAAAATTTCAAGAAAATGAGGCACCATTTACAAGTTCAAGGATGATTCAGGTCAATTAACTTACTAAGCCTTATCTTTATTGCAATTCGAGAAATAAACCATTTAAAACTGCAGTCCCTTTTTTATTGTTGACATTTTCCTCATTTTGCAATATTTTTAGAAATAATAATTGGATTGTCACCACATAGATGCAATCCTGACTATTCAAGTTTTCCAAAAATAAGCATATATATGGTACATATATATATTCTTCTGTATAAGAGACTAAATATAAGGGACTAAATACACGGGCTGTTCTGAAAATCCACCAAGGGGTTCAGCAAGACCTTAATGAATTTTACACAGCTTTATTATAGGCTAACATAATTTAGGAACGATTTTCATCGTGTTAAACCACAACTGATGGGGATTGTGTAATCGCTACACAACGGTAACGATAATGGCGGTGCTCGTGAATTCATAATTGACATGTATGCTTGGAAATTAAACCTTAAAAAATATTTTTTAAATCTTATTGTAAAGATAAAGTTTATGATATTCTCGATGGTGTATGATCAGTTTAACTTCCTAATGTTTTGATGATTGCTAATAAATTTACTCCATATTTGATCTCACGTATATATATATAGGATGGGTTTGTCCAGATCAAAATATATAAATATACAGTTTTAGGCCCAGGGAGTTCAACAAACCTTAAGAATTCCAATGTTGGAATAATATTTACTATCGGATGAAAAAGGGAAAAAATAAAATTAAAATGATTACTTAACGGAACCTATCATGCTACTTTCGTGGTCGTAGTGGTTATAGGGTTATATGTCGGCACTCGCGCTCCATAACAATGGCATCATCGACTCAAGTCAAGTATATTATTCAGACATATTTTCCATGCAGTATATTAGCTCGGGGTAAAACGCTGGACTAACCAAGCTGCACAGCATCACATTGCCCATAGCCATTATTTTCGTTATTTTGGGATAACGCGTTTTTAGTTTCAACTGATACTAGTTCAGAAACTTAGGCATGCAGAGACCATCAGAACGTATTATCCCAAAATAACGAAAAAACTGTATTGGAGACATGGACGCATGTACATATTTTTATTTACCCGATGAAAATCGGTCATATTATGGTATGGTCCTTTCGCCAGCGTCCGTCCATCGTCTGTCCAGATGGCCCAATTCCGTTTCCGGAGCAGAACTTGAAAACTGTCAGGCCTATCTTAATGAAACTAGGTAAACACATTCACCATAGGCTGTAGTACAACTGCCTTTTGTTACTATAGATTAATCATTTTAGGGTTTTGCATGCATCCTTACCAGATGACATAGTTTGACATGTCTTTGGTTATCGTGTACATTAAGGGTCTATATGGCACCGGATAAGACCGTATGTTGAGTTTACTAAAGCTCTTGTTTGTCGTGTTTCCACAGTGTAAGATTTGTTACAGATTTAGCTAAAAGCAATGTGGGCTGTAAATTGCACGTGTTTGTCAGTTCGCTGTTTATTTCAAAACGCAGGTGTCAATTCAGATGTCCAACTGTTTTCTCTCCTTCCGCTTAGTAGACAACAATCGTGCCTTTACTAATCCCAAATAAAATAATCTCGTTTCGCAAGATGAAAATGTGCCATGAGGATTTAACATAAGGGTTCCAAGCTCGTCGTTCAGGATGTGACGGTCGTCTAATTTTAACCTTTTATGGGAAGCACTTCTACAAGCAGTCGTATTCTCGCGATAGTGGACAAGACTAAGGCAACTATCGTGCGCTATGCCAGGCCATCGCGAATTAATTTCCGCCAATATTTTGGGCGACATATGCCACAAACCAGCAAATATAAGAAGTGCAAAACAAGATGACCTGGGTGTATCTTAGAGTCAATGTCTCGACGTAGGAAGTAGAACTGATTATATTTAAGAATGTTCTATAGCCTGATGAAAAAACAACAACGTCAAAATCCGTTCGCACTCTAAATTGATAATCGTCTTTATTTATTTATCAAACTTTTTAATTTGTATGATTGATGACGTAAATAATAAAGAGATACAGAACAAGCCTTATATTCCCCTAAAACATGTATACATATAATAAACAAAATCAGCCATTGGTCAAAAACCGAAACCTGAGAAATATGCATCTGAACTTGATATTATAGGATCAAACATTGTGAAAACACATGTTGGATGTTCTAGGGGTGATCATATAACATGGTAAAGATTTCAAATAGCTCTGATAATGAACAGTCACTTTACAGGACGATTGTATATTCACCTATATAACACAATTGCATATATTTTTAATGATAGAAATAGCCCTAAGACGACTGGCAATCATTTACA
>JAVFBW010180455.1:0-20144 GCA_034783835.1 Mopalia ciliata
AGTAAATTGATCCCTGAATATATCTGATATCCCAGTAAACTGATCCCTGAATATATCAGTAAACTGATCAGTAAACTGATCCCTGAGTATATCTTAAATCCAAGTAAACTGATCCCTGAATATATCTGATATCTCAGTAAACTGATCCCTGAATATATCTGATATCTCAGTACACTGATCCCTGAATATATCTGATATCCCGGTAAACTGATCCCTGACTATATCTGATATCTCAGTAAACTGATCCCTGACTATATCTGGTATCCCAGTAAACCGATCCCTGAATATATCTTAAATCCCAGTACACCGATCCCTGAATATATTTGAATTCCAAGTAAACTGATCCCTGAATATATCTGATATCCCAGTAAGCTGACCCCTGGATATATCTGATATCCCAGTAAACTGATCCCTGGATATATCTGATATCTCAGTAAACTGATCCCTGGATATATCTGATATCCCAGTAAATTGACCCCTGAATATATTTGATATCCCAGGGAACTGATATGTTTATGAAAATTTAGTACCTGTGAATTCAATCAAATATCCCATCTGTCTCAAAAGTATTCAACAGTTATTATTTCAGAGAATTAAACATTTACAGAAGTACTGAATTTTGTCGACGGGTTAAGCAAATAATAAGTCTGAATTTATTTTTGATTTACTGCATTTCAAGTCCCCTGTCAAATGTTCTGACCTTGGAGTTTACTATATGACTATTATTCCAAAGAACTGTTAATTATTTGCCCTGGATGGCTGTTAGAGGATATACCTGCAGATGGCACTCTGACTGTAAGCTGGTCCCTCTGTGGCACTAAGAGCCTGTCCAACCTGGGTCTGTGTTAATCCTAGTGACAGACGACGAATCTTAAACTGCTTAGCAAATTCTTTGATTTCATCCAAGTTAATCCCATCTACAGTTGTGCTTTCTGTTGAGTTACTCACTGTATCTTTAAGGAAATTAAAAAAAACTTATGAACAAAAACGGGAATATTGGAAAGAGAAAAAAAGAAAAAAAGAAAAAAAAAAAAAAAAAAAGCAAGCCAATCTTATTGGTAATAATTTTCCATTCTTTTCATCTGTTAGAGTATTCAAGTAATAATATTTAGAAATACGTTTATTGTGCAAAACTTTTTAATACACAGTGAAGTCACAGGACCAATTCTACAGCTTCATACACTGAGGTCATAGGACCCATTCTACAGCTTCACACAGTGAGATCATAGGACCAATTCTACAGCTTCACAAAGTGAGGTCAAAGGACCAATTCTACAGCTTCCCACACAGTGAGGTCACAGGACCAATACTACAGCTTAACAGACTGTGAGGTCACACATCCAATTCTACAGCTTCAAAGAGGTGAGGTCACAGGGCCAAGTCTCAGCTACACACACAGTGAGGTCACAGGACCAATTCTACAGTTTCACACAGTGAGGTCACAGACCAATTCTACAGCTTAATTCACAGTGAGGTCACAGGACCAACTCTACAGCTTCCCACACAGTGAGGCCACAGGATCAATTCTACAGCTTCACAGACTGAGGTCACACAACCAATTCTACAGCTTCAAAGACAGTGAGATCACAGGGCCAAGTCTCAGCTTCACATACAGTGAGGTTGCAGGCCCAATACTACCGCTTCACAGAGAGTGAGGTCACAGGACCAATTCTACAGTTTCACACACAATGAGGATTGTTTGATTGTTTGATTGATTAGTGTTTAACGTCATACTCAAAGGTATTTTACAGTGGAAAAGCGAGAGGAAACCTCGTTAAAACCACCCCCGCGATTGCCGGAGCCACAACATGTGACTCGATCAAATATATAGATGGTCGACATGCTGACTCGATCCTGTAAACGGTGAATCAAAGCAGGTTGAGTTTAGGAAGCACACTCGCTACCACTGAGCCAAAGCCGCGGGTCCCACATATAAGAGGAAGTGCCATCTACCCCTTGACTAACAAAAGCAGGATAATAGATATAAATACTCATATAAATACTCATATAAATGGTATTGTTATTCAATGATGTAGGTGGCACTGTCAGTTACATGAGTAACACATTTACTTCCCTTTTTATCCACCTGCAAACCCTGTTTACGGACCCCACCCTTGATGTTACAAACAATGACAATACAGGACTATCAAATGATTTTAAGCAAAAGACCCTATAACAGATAGACTTTGTGTTGCCTTTCAGATCAACAGGGCTTTCACAGCCACAGGCTCCTAACTGGAAAACATCATATAAACACATCTCAGTTAGTTTTCTATGACCCTTATACTTACATGGTAGGGTTAGATATGATATACATATCTGAGTTATTTTTCTATGAGCATTATATTTACATGGTAGGGTTAGATATGATATACATATCTGAGTTATTTTTCTATGAGCATTATACTTACATGGTAGGGTTAGTAGGTATGATATACATATCTCAGTTATTTTTCTATAAACATTATACTTACGCGGTAGGGTTAGGGTTAGGTATGATATACATATCTCAGTTAGTTTTCTATGAGCATTATACTTACATAGTAGGGTTAGGTATGATATACATATCTCAGTTATTTTTCTATGAACATTATACTTACATGGTAGGGTTAGGTATGACATAAATATCTCAATTATTTTTCTATGAACATTATACTTACATGGTAGGGTTAGGGTTAGGTATGATATACATATCTCAGTTATTTTTCTATGAATTTTATACATGTACTTACGTGGTAGAAGTTGACTGATGCATGGTGGGAGACTATCAGATGTGGACACGTTACTGATGGTTTGGGCACCCATTATGCATTTACTGGGCAGGAGAGTACTGACACCCAGTGGTGGTGAACAGTTATTCGTCGTCACTACGGTCACTGCATGAGAGTTGTTAGAGCGAGACGGGTTACTATGGTTATGAAGGGCTGTCCCTCCATTGGTGACTGTGGAATGAACAGCCTGCGCTAGTTGTTGATGGAGAGTTGGTGAGGCCCGCGTTGAGTGATTAGTGACGGTGGGAGACTGGGACACTTGACTTGACTGAACTGAAGACTGATGTGCATGCGATATAGAGGCAGTGCCTGTTGTACCGCCCACTTGAGCAACTGTTACAGGGGCTAACACCTAAAAAAATAAATTTAAAATATATGTCAAATTATAAATTTATCATTTCAAATTGGCCCTAAACAACAAAACAGTTCAAACTGTACTTATGGCAATTACGCCTTAAACCTAAACAAAAAACTAGAAATAGTTTAGTAATTTTAAATTATAAATCCTTATTTATTTCTATACAAAGCCGATGCTATTATACAAGAATTTTTTTATTTAAAAAACTATAGTGTTCATTCTGTATCAAAGAAAGATTGACATTTAAGACATAAATCTTCACAAGATTAAGTTAATTAAAAAAAAAAAATTCCCAAATGACAATCATACAAATCTGCAAAAATCTTCAATTCTTAAACTTTGGCGAAAAAATTACTTTTCAAAGTTACCATTAATTAATTTTATTCTTATTAAACTCTTAAGAGTCTAATAACTTACTTGATGTCCTACTGCAGCTAATATTTGATTATGTGCAGCCCCAGTCAGCAGTTGAGGAAGAGCAGCGATTTGACTGGCTGTGACTCCTGTTGCTATGGCACCATGAGGGGAGGTGGAGTTATGAGAGGATGAAGATGTTTGATTGGTGGAGGATGTGCTTCCTGGAAAAAAGATAAGCCATCAATCAGAACTATGAATTTCTTACTATAATTGCTAGGAACATGTACTCGATGGTACAGCTAAGGTAATCTCCCTTACATTACATTTTGGTTAAGAGTGATCATTAGACACCTTTTTTTAAGGTGGCGGCCATACCCATGATTCTTCTGTTTGTTTGTTTGATTGGTGTTTAACATCGTACTCAAAGGGTATTTCACTTATATGACGATGGACACAAATACAGGACATCACAAACAAATCTGCTTCCCGTTACCCTTTAGCTCATAATCCCAGTCAAATCCCTTTTTTCCTACTTTTGTTTGAGAACTATTTTTTTCTTCAAAGAACCAAAAGAGTAACTGTTACAGTTATGGAGTTTATCAACGTTTTCGTGTGATATGCAATGTTGGCCATATTTGTTGTCTATCCTAGTGAAATACAACAGAAAAAGCCAAGTTTAATGTCAATACCTGAATTTGAGTGATGGCCATTTTTGTTTGCAGAAATAAATGAAATGCAATCCCAGCGGTTTCTTAACCTAAGTTATTATGTAGGGGTGCGTATTAAAAAAAATTTTGCAATGGCGACCATATTGCTTGATGAAATGCAATCCTATCCTATTTCTTAATAGTAGTAGGAAGCTAACTTGAAGGTTTCAAGTTAATCTGTGCATTTGATCTAAAAATAATCATGTTTTTTTAGTTTCAAGATATTCTGTGAAATTATTACAGAGATATAGTGTTCACAACATATACAGTAATGAATATTGTAAAATAATGCAATGGCGGCCATCTTGTTTTACAGAACTTATTAAAATTCAGTCTGATCCATGACAATAAAGCAGAAATCTATCTTCAAAGTTTAAAGATAATCCGTGAATTTATTCTCTACTTATTGCGCTCACAGCACAGACAGGCATGAATATTCTAAAATTATGTAAAAACGGCCATTTTGTTTTACGGAATTTGGTGAAATGTAATCCCATCCACCGTCTTAACAAGAGGAAGCTAGAAACCAAGTTTGAAGTTTATCGGTGAATTTGTTTTCAAGCTAGTGTGTTTACAAACATTTGTGGACCGACGCCGAGTAGCATTTCTAATTGATCATTTTTTCTCAAGATCAATTTGACACAAAACAGTAAATAAATCAGTTTATTTAGAAAGAATCCTTTCATTTATTTAGAACACTTTCACTTGTCTGTCGAAACATAAAATGATATTTAAATACAAAATATCTCTTTTAGGAAACAATTAATAAAAACACACACACAAATTTGGAGGCTGTTCTTGGAACTGTTGGAAAAAAAAATACAAATCTAAATGTAGAATCTGTTTAAAACAAATCTGTCTAAGAGCATTTAAATATTTGCCATCAATTCAGTCAATTTGACCAGTACTTCATTCCTCACTGGAACTGCACCACAACAAAACCAAAAACCATAGAATAAGGATCAAAATCTGGTGTGATAATGTCATTAATCTTACAATGAGTATTAATATTTAATATATGCACAGAGTAAAAATGCTTAAATTTAATTTTCACCATTAAAATCTTTGAATGTTTTACTTTACACGAAGGAGATGAAAACAATTTTGTCCATTTTGAGCCCAAGTCATTTGCATGATTTGAAATATGACATAGTTTTTGCCCTGTGATAGAGTATGTATAGACTATTGATTTGACACTGCCAATGACCCCTGTAAATGATGCTATATAGGAGTTGTCTTGGACGGTTGAATCTGTTGACAGGGGATCGAGAGGGAGCTTATGTTATGGACAGATTGGCAGACATATCAGTCAATTAGACAATGATTTACAAGTTGCAATCATACCAGTCTAAAATCTACACGATCATCAGAGGATGGGGATTACCATCAACCAGACAGCCCAAATAACACCCTTTCTAACATCTACAGCACAAATAACACAGACTCAAAGAAAATTATTGGGTCCACTTGATAGGGGTCATTATTGGAACAAAGAATCAGACTCTAGTCAACTAAACTGGACACAAACACCATGTCTTTCACTGAAACAGTAAACTACCTGGCCCTTAAAGCGAACAAAAGACAGACTTGTCTGTAAAGAGAACAAAAGACAGGCTGTTCGGTAATGGAAACAAAATACAGGATGGTCTGTAAGGGCAATAAAATACAGGATGGTCTGTACGGGGAATAAAGACAGGTTGGTCTGTAAGGGGAATAAAATACAGGATGGTCTCTAAAGGGAATAAAGACAGGTTGGTCTGTAAGGGCAATAAAATACAGGTTGGTCTGTAAGGGCAATAAAATACAGGATGGTCTGTAAGGGGAATAAAATACAGGTTGGTCTATAATGGTAATAAAATACAGGATGGTTTGTAAGGGGAATAAAAGACAGGATGGTCTGTAAGGGGAACAAAATATAGAACAGTCTGTAATGGGAACAAAATACAGGTTGGTCTGTAAGGGGAATAAAAGACAGGATGGTCTGTAAGGGGAACAAAATACAGGATGGTCTTTAATGGTAACAAAATACAGGATGGTCTGTAAGGGGAATAAAAGACAGGATGGTCTGTAAGGGGAATAAAATATAGGATGGTCTCTAAAGGGAATTAAAGACAGGATGGTCTGTAATGGGAACAAAATACAGGATGGTCTGTAAGGGGAATAAAATACAGGTTGGTTTGTAAGGGGAATAAAATATAGGATGGTCTCTAAAGGGAATAAAAGACAGGATGGTCTGTAATGGGAACAAAATACAGGATGGTCTGTAAGGGGAATAAAATACAGGATGGTCTGTAATGGGAACAAAATACAGGTTGGTCTGTAAGTTAAGGGAACAAAAAGAAGGTTCCCAGATCAAATATGATGAAAAACAGTGAGGAAAAATCAATAAAACCAACCCGGAAATAGCCTGAGCAACATAGTATATCACACTTAAATACATCACGGTCACCACGACTCAAACCTGTGGATGCTGCATCAAAGCAGGAATAATAGGCACACCTACTTACAACTTAGCCACTGCCGCCTCAACTATAGGACCCGCATTATTACTTTACATTTCAATTAATGGAACTATATTTTAGTAATCAATTTTTACAGCATTGCTCAAAAATCAATTATTCAAATTGAAGTGACGTTTTGGATTATCATTTATTGAAAGTACAATGTTACTTTGAATAATTCATATTTCAGTTGTCGCAATTTGGAGTACAGGTCAAATGATCTCTGAATATGTAATAAAAGCTCATGCACTAATTACAGGAAGCAATAGGCTAAAGATGTACATTTTAGATAAATGGCTTAACTATTACTTGAGAAACCTTACTTTACAGTAGCATTAACTTTAGAATGGGGTGACTAGTTAGACTTTGGACATAAGCTGGGGAACCGAAGCCTCTGATAGACGGCTAAATGATGATTTGAGGACGGACAGCAAGCTCGTGGCCAATCAATACAGGATAGAATAGAAAGTACAATAAGCCAGTCCGAAAGCAAATAGTTTACTGCCATTCTTTCCAACTAGCAGTCTGCTGTAAGTATGGATATGTACTAAAGTCCACTTAAAACCACAACAACATGTCTACATGGAATCAGAAATGGGAATATAAGAGAATCAGGTCATCCTAAGAAGGTAGGTTTCTTTCACTGATGTTATAAACTCTCATAACAGCATGCCATAGTTAGGTTAGTTATTCAAATATCTTCTTCCAGGAAAGACTCCCATCGTATTGACCACACAAAGCATAACAAAGATACGCTAATAAGATTGGTGCTGCTTATACAGGTTTCAACCCTTTAAATGAATCTAGAAATCATACTAAATAATATAACATGTGGCTTCCAATTTCTTTCTTTTTGTTTTGTTTATCCTCTGTGCCTTCAACATTTACACTATTAAACTATCCCAAAAAGTAAGCCTGGACGGGTTCCTTCACTTTGAAATATATTAGCTTCATTGATTGGTGTTTTACACCATGTTCAATGGTATTTCACTTATATGATGGTGGTGTTTCCCAACAACAATTGACAACAGCCCAACTTTAATATGTGGAGTGTTTTGATAAAGCAGAAACATAAACCTTCCTCCAGTGCTATTTAAGTAAAGACGGAATCCCTACTCTTTAAATAAAGTGCACTTTGCCAGAGTGTTAAGTATATCACAGCTTCAAACTTCACACACCAACATACATTGTTTGTTGTTACATTAAGCTCATTTCTAAATCATCAAGTAAATAGCGGAAAATATTGATTAATTTTTGTTATCCCAAAAAACCTCAGAAGTCAACTTTACACTGACCTTTTGTTTCCAATATGACCATTAAATGGGACAACAAAAAAACAATAAATATCATTTAATAGAATCCCACACAGGTGTGTTTTTTCACACCCAGACAGTCAGCACAACGACTCCATCAAATAACAACAGGTGTTTATTAGAGATGGCAATATAACAAAACTGAACCAAATTGTAAAGTCCAATAAGAGGGGATGCGGAATGAACAATCACAGTATGTATAACCAAACACACATTTAGAACAAACAGGGCTCAGATTGTGTTTATCTGACTGGGATTTTCATCAAAAAGAGTTTCAAAAAACAGAAGCAAGTTAGAATACCAGGACTAAAAATCCCCTCTAACAATCTACTACTGAAGAATATTAAAAAAAAGACAATTGATAATCCAGTAAGATGAGAATGATGTAACATGTGTGACATTCAAGTATACAGGTGTACATTAAATAACTGTGTTCCTGGTGAACATAGCGTTCCTAAGAGAATGGCCAAATGTAACATCACAGACGTCTTCCTAGTAAACCATGGAATGTTCTTGTTTTCAGTCTAAAATTGGCAAGACATATGTAATACATTTAACATGAGACTATTGGAATTGTAATACCATTTTGGCATGATATTGGGACACAAAAGCAATCAATCCAAAAAAACTACGCTAAGTATTAAAGTTGCATAAATAAAGAACCCTGGTGATTGAATAAGACCACAGAAACCTTGAGCCTTTGAGCATTAATACTGTAAGCTTTTATAATATCCCAGTTCACATTTCCCTGTAATATTGTGGATTATTTTTTATACCGAAACCAGTCATTCGCTTCAACAAACATGATGTGTTTCAATCTTCTTTCTTGTTGCCATGACGAAAACAAATTAATTCCCTGCAATAAATTCTTCCTAGAAAAACCTCTAAATGATATCACACATCTGTTGTTATGGAAACAAAAAGGTCCTTTTTTAATTTTCTTTGATGGACGAGAAATCGCAAAGAGAAAGTCCTTCAATGTGGATGTTTCTAATAATCCCCATGGACATCATTACTTGACGATTTTTTAAAAATACATTAAAAATATTACAATAATAAATATTCTATTTTAAACCCTACACTACAAATAATAAAACAGGGATATAGAATGTCAATAGAGAAAATCAAGTATTATAGTTCAATTATAAATTATACATATCACTGTTATCATAGAAATGACAAACAATAGTGAGGTTATTATTTTTCATGTACATGTATCATAAAATTGTCATCAATTACACATATTATGCATGGTACAGCTTCACTTTCTGTTACTCAGCTTCTTCTCTGCTTTATTTTGGTATCTGTAGATACATATTCCACTGTATGTATCAATATCATAATAGCTTATTACAATATTCTATATTATAAATACTTACAATATGTATGCTGTTTGATTGGTGTTTAACGTCGTACTCAAGGGTTTTTCACTTATATGACGACGGACAGAAATACAGATCATCACAAACAAATCTGCTTCCCATTACCTCTGCGAACACTAGCGCAACAGAAGGCAACCTCTTTTCTCGCCTCTTACAATCGACCGAGGAAGCCGAGGGAGTATTCTGTAGGGCCATGACCCTACCCTACATGATACTACCCAGGGGTTGCTGGCAGTCAAATCTACGAGCCATAGTTGTCAATAGATGAATGAATATATAATGTGACCAAAAAATTTTCAATACCTACCCATTTTAATAAGAAAATATTCAATTTCAAAAGAAAGAGATTCAATTGCTATGGATACAATGTTCAATATTGGAGGGAAAATATTAAATTTTGAAAGCTTGTGTTTGTGAGAAATTGACTTGTTTCAACTCCTGTTATCAAAAGAAGATTTTTATTTCTTAAGCAATGAAGAAACATGAAGACATTAGAACATGTTGTCTTTCTTCATTTCTGAAAACAAAGTTAACCATTTTAACAAACAGGATGGTGCTTAGTGTGCCATTCCTCTCATCATACTTAAAACTAAAATCAAACTTCAATGCACTGCTATACAAAATATATTTTCTGTATTAGCAAGAATTTATCAGACTGATTATACATGTATGGGCCAAGAACGGCCATCTTTTTATACACTGGCAGCTTTTCATAAGTCTTGGAAAGTTTGCAGGAATAAACACCATATTGGTATTGGTGTGATCTTGTTAGCCCAGAACATGTCAGGAGATAGACTATTTAATTATAAGGAACTGGTTTTTGATAGAAAGTTTGGTATGAGCCAGACGACGATGCCTCAAGATGGCAGTTTCCATAATTATCAGGAACCCAATCAGCAAACGGGCGACACAAAGTCAGGAAGGTCATGTGTGGTTGGCAGAGGGTGTTCATCCTCTCTTAGTTAACATATTCCTGGCAATCTCCATTGACAGGGTGTGGCAAGTGAGGAATCATGTAGAGATAATCTGGTGGGGAGCTTGACCTCAAAATATCTCCCTCTGTCTTCATGAAAGTTTGTCATGTCGATGTTAACTGTCCATGAGGGTGGAACAGAGTATAAGTGTGTGGGCATGATCCGCTAGTTCTCATGGGAGTAAGGGTACATGGTAAGTGTTGTGGTCACCTATTAAGCTGATCCAATCATTGTTCAACATATCAGAGGTGTTTAAGCCATCATCTGGAACAGCTGATAAGGCTATTTGAGGCCAATGTATAAATTGATCAAACCTAATTATACCAAACATGGACTGTTCCAAATAAAGGAGATTGGCAATTGATTTTTGGACAGTTATTTTCCATGAATGTCATGACCGCTAGGGTTTTGTACGTGATCTAAGAATACTTGTAGTTAGGTAATCTCTAATGGCCAAATGTGAGCTCACAAGAGAGTCGGTGTAACAGGGGGAGGTGTTATATTGTCCCCCCTGTGAGTTACAGATAGAGGCCAGGGCCAGAAAACACAATCCCACCCAGTGTCCACTTCACTAGTCTTTGGCACCCATCCAACTAACATCAGACTGGTAATTCTGGGGGAAAAACTCTGTTTTATTGATGAGATCCAGTAAGTCTGATAGGAATATATGACCAAAGAGCTTTCAGTTGTGAATTAGTTTTCTGTCGTCCAGTGATAATAAGCAATTATCATGGCCCGTATTACCACAGACTGACTTGCTAACACAGTAATTACACAGACTTTCAAAGAGCCACACAAACAGCCACTCATATTCACAACTGCTAGAGTGGAAAATAGTTCCTACAAATAAACCCCTATATCCCGTCAGAGTTTCAGGGCTTGATTGTAAATACTCTCTCTTTCAATTCATAACCCTTTCATGTAACTACATAATTGTTTCTGAAATAGAAATATCATAATGGAAGTCATTTCCTGAAATTTTTATTTCTTTCTGTTTTGTGTGAATTTATTTGTCGGCACAGCTTGGAGCATGTTAACATAGAGTTAATTATCTGACACATTTTCAAAGTAGTTTTGTGGTTTTCTCCATTTGTTTTGAATCTTTGTAGTAGCGGAGTGATCATAGAAGACTAAAGCTGTTAAATAAATGCTGTTTGACTGCTAGGAGATTAACACCCAACACAGCTGACATCTACTGATAAGTTAACCTAACAAATATCAAACAAATTTCAACCACTGGATAGATTTCTTTGTTTGTTTGTTTGATTTATTGGGGTTTAATGTGGTACTCTAGGGTATTTCACTTATATGGCAACACATTGTCAACATCACACTGTTCCGTCCTTAATTATGGTGGAGAACCACGTAAAAACCACCCCTGCGATTGCCAGAGCCACAGCGTGTGATTCCCCACTGCATAGAGAAGATCAACAACGTCACCTTATTTTCAAATCTAACCTATCAACCAAACTGCAAATAGATTCATTTCATGTGGCTCGGTTCATCTATAGCTTGATTTCATGTGGCTCTGTTCATCTATAGCTTGATTTCATGTGGCTCTGTTCATCTATAGCTTGATTTCATGTGGCTCAGTTCATCTATAGCTTGATTTTATGTGGCTCCGTTCATCTATAGCTTGATTTCATGTGGCTTGGTTCATCTATAGCTAGATTTCATGTGGCTCCGTTCATCTATAGCTTGATTTCATGTGGCTCGGTTCATCTATATCTAGATTTCATGTGGCTTGGTTCATCTATAGCTAGATTTCATGTGACTCGGTTCATCTATAGCTTGATTTCATGTGGCTCGGTTCATCTATAGCTAGATTTCATGTGGCTTGGTTCATCTATAGCTAGATTTCATGTGGCTCGGTTCATCTATAGCTTGATTTCATGTGGCTCAGTTCATCTATAGCTTGATTTCATGTGGCTTGGTTCATCTATAGCTTGATTTCATGCGGCTCGGTTCACCTATAGCTAGATTTCATGTGGCTCGGTTCATCTGTAGCTTAATTTCATGTGGCTCGGTTCATCTATAGCTTGATTTCATGTGGCTTGGTTCATCTATAGCTTGATTTCATGTGGCTCGGTTCATCTATAGCTTGATTTCATGTGGCTCGGTTCATCTATAGCTCGATTTCATGTGGCTTGGTTCATCTATTTCTAACAAGTAATCACACTAGTACAAGGATGTTAATTAATTAAAATTGATTAATCATATAGCTAGATATGATCTAGATAAACTCCCAGAGAAAAACGTTTCTAAGTAGACCTTAATCGCGACCTGTTATGGGTGACCTACAGACATCTCAAGATAAGGTGGTGATATATAAATCAAACCTGTTGGCCAAACCTGTTGGTCCATTTTTGTTCTTCTTTTATACATATTCAAGATGTAATAAGCTTCCATTCCTGATTCTAACTGAGTTAATTAATTAATTAATGTTGTTGTAATAAAGTGTATTTGACCATGTAATTGACACACCCACACCATTAGGGGTGAGTATGGATAGCCTCAGTTAATTAATACACCTCATTGATGTTGTGGGAGTTATCCATTTCAATATATTGAAGAACGATAATATAAAAAGATGGCACACATCCTTAAAGGGAAACAGCTCTAATATTGAAACCATTGAGAGTTGGTGCAACTATTCCCTTACAAAGAAAAGCCGTACAAAGTTTTTGTTTCACTCTTTTGTTTATCAATTTTTCTACATATAACATTTCTGTCGCCATGTTCTCCAACTTCCAAACCCTGACGTAATGTATTGGGGACCAATCAGCATTGGTATGAAGGTTTTGCCTTGAAACGGCCGATACATGTATTTGATTGGGTAGAGTCTACAGGCACTCTACAGTGGAGCAGTTCACAAGTAGGGTTGTAACGATTCACCGATATATCGATACGTATGGATACAGCTGCCCACGCTATGTGTATCATAGCGTTGCCTTTGAATCGCGATATGTAGGAAAAGGGAGGTAATTTATCAGAGATTTTTAAGAGTAATGGTCACAATAGTGCAGCAGCTCTCATAATTTGCGGCAGAATTGGATATTGCTGCTGTTAATGCCACCATGAAGTTTGTTAGGGCAGTTGTTTTTTTGCCGCCATAACAGCGACAAATAAAATATGGCAAATGATTTTGCCCAAAGATAGCCGATGGCCTTAAACTATTTGTTGTGTTGGATAATTAATCTTCCACAAGAGCTAAGAAATGACAGAATTGGTAAGCTTCAAACAAACTACTAGTCAGATGGCTTAAATTCGTTCCTATAAAACAGGTGGAAAGAGTTGGAAAACTTAAGCTTACTTATAGTTGAAAGAATTAGACTAATTGAACAGTTATAAAGCACCTGGCTGAAACACTTACTCTGATTGGTCAATAGAGATCAGCTTTTGCCAATCAATGGGATTGTATAGATTGAGCAGATGATTGGCCAAGGGATTAACCTATCAGCTGTTTTGTTATTGGCATATAACCAAGAGTAATGTTTGAACTTGGCTCAGAATTATAGCCTTTTCAACCTTATTTTTGTTGAATACAAAAGCAGTATTTTTTCTCCACTTTTTCAAAAAATATTTGATTTGATTTTATTCACCACATGAATATAAAGAAGAAGAAAAAAAGAGGACAAACACAAAAGCATGAGATGGCAAGAATAAAGTCCCTATAAGAGACTTGTTCTATCCTGTTTAGGATGACATTAATATCATATATAACTTTTTTGGTCGGTGGTTAAAGGAAATATTGGTAGTTTAAGCAAACTATTTTACAACAAAAAGTAAAACTACGACTTATATACATAGCACTCAATATAATTGAGTCTCGAAAGCCTTTCGAGAGATAAATGCCCTTGGGGATTGCATTGATATCCATTGATGTTATCATACGATAGTTTTAAATCCTTTATTCTTGCAGCATTTATGACTTTTCTTAAAGAGAAAGGAAAACATAAAATAAAGTGTATACCAGTCAAAGCCTGAGCATTGCCTACACAAAATGTAGAACCTTCAAAACCATAAAGAAATAAATCAGAGAAAGTTTGATTTGACTTTTGATTTGTGTTCATTCACCATATTTTTTTTACATATTTCATGTTCAAGTGAAATGAGTGTTTGAGAGGGCCCGTTTTTATATCTGGTGGTTACAATTCTCATTTGAAGACATATGATCTAGTCATGTTAAGTGCTACTTGAATATTTTGTGGTAGTTGATGGGTTTTTTTAAAAGTTATTTTTCTTTTTTTATATATATTTATAATAGATTAAAAAAATGAAAGTTTCAAGTTAAGTTTCGTTGAAAACAGGCTCAGTGAACAACTTAAAAGAAACCTATATTCGCCAATCTCTTTTGTTTGACTTTCTTGCACAAGACCAGTACATGTGGTTTATATGTGCATGTCTCAAACAGTTTGACTGAGGTTGTTGGGTTATGCTCTTGGTCCCGGTCTCTCATCATGCAGGCGAAGATAGGAGGATTCATAGAAACTGGCATGGTGTCATGTGGTTTATGCTCTTGGTCCCGGTATCTCATCATACAGGCCAAGAGAGGAGAATTCATAGAAACTGGCACAGTGTCCTCTGGTTTATGCTCTTGGTCCCGGTCTCTCATCATGCAGGCGAAGATAGGAGGATTCATAGAAACTGGCACGGTGTCATGTGGTTTATGCTCTTGGTCCCGGTATCTCATCATGCAGGCCAAGAGAGGAGAATTCATAGAAACTGGCATGGTGTCATGTGGTTTATGCTCTTGGTCCCGGTCTCTCATCATGCAGGCCAAGAGAGGAGAATTCATAGAAACTGGCATGGTGTCATGTGGTTTATGCTCTTGGTCCTGGGCTTTCATCGTGTGGGCCAAGAGGCGAGAATTCATGGAAACAGACAGGGTGTCCTGTGGTTTATGCTCTTGGTCCCGGTCTCTCATCATGCAGGTCAGGAGGCACGAATTCATAGAAACAGGCAGGGTCTCCTGTGGTTTATTCTCTTGGTCTCTGTCTCGCATCATGCAGACCAAGAGGCGAGAATTTATGGAAACATGTCTTTCCAGTCCTCAAATACAGGTTGGTCTTTCGTTATGAGTACTATTAAAAAAAACTCTACTTTCATAGAGTACAAATAGTATACAGACACTTTCAAATCAGGTAAATTAAGCTAGAATTAAATACAAGATTCACCTTGTTCAGCACCAGCTCAAGCAGACACTGCCGGGGATTCACATAATAACTCTGAGATGCTCGAAGGTATTCGCTGAAATTACTCAATTTTATTCAGGACTCCACTCTTAGAAAAATCCCGAAGATTCAAACTTTAGATTTTCATAAAGAAGAAGGAAAGGGGTTGGTAATATCTTCATTTCATTTGTATAGTCTACCTCTTATGAATTTAGGATGAACTAGACAGTCCATCCCAGCAATAAGGTCCATGGAAGAGATATTCACATTTAAAGATACTTTTCTAGTCACAGGGCAACAGTATCAATTTGTCTGAATCTATTGCCAGATGTTTTCCTCATAATCTGTCTGCCAATAATTCTACCTTTGTAATTCCATTAAGATGATAATAGGGATAGATTCACACGGTGACCATGGAGCCATGAAGACTGGGTCCTGCTTAACAGCCGTTACTTCACAGCCATCAACAACCACGATATCCGGAATTTAAGCACCATCTTTAATCTCATTTCATTAATCAATGTAAGACCATAATCCAACAGACTTCTCATAGAAATATCACAAATGTGATCTATGTAGACACAGCTGTATCATAACACATATTTCTCTTAAAATAAGCCCACTAGACATCATAAATATATGTTATATTGATCACCAAAACACTCCCAGAGAGTTTATAAAAAACAGACTTATGACTTTACACTAGTGATGATCTCCTCACTACCTGCCCTAGACTCACATCTTAAGGGTAACTGTTTATATCATTCCACTACAAACACCCACACATATAAGTAAATTAACTAATTTGTTTTCTTTTAAATTTTAAAATACATCAATATTGAACTTAGATTCAATCTGTTTCCTGGAGGATGCAGACAGGTATATCAGCCTGTAACAGAAACCCATATACAAAGACATTAAATAATGAAAACAATCTTACCACAATTCTGGGTAGATGACGAATTTCCCCCGGCCCATATACACCTGCTAACCTAAGAGCACATGTCCGTAACACACCTCCTCCAGCCAGAGCACTCTCATTGGCTTTGATTATCTCCTGCTCTGCTATAGATTTAGTTCTTGAATAATGGTCAGGGTGCTGAAAAGTTACAACAAAAAAGGCAATTTTTTTGTTGAAAAATGATGTTACTTATATAACCTGATCTAATGGTAGGTAATTTAAGTATTTTATCGGATCTAATGTCAGGCAAGGTTGAAGTATCATATCTGATCTAACAGAAGGAAACGGTTTAAATATTTAACCAGATCTAATAGTAGGAAAGGCTATATAAATTGTATTACCTGATCAAATGGTGGATATGTTAAAAGTATTTTACTTGATCTAATGGTTGGTAAAGTTGAAGTATAATATCTGATCTAATGGTAGGAAAAGATTGGATTATTTTACATGATCAAATGGTTGGTAAGGCCAGAGTATTTTACCTTATACAGTGCTAAGAACGGCTAAACTATTTTACCTGATCTAATGGTAGGTAGGCAAAAGTATTTTAACTGATCAAATGGTGGACGTGTTTAAAGTATTTTACCTGATCTAATGGTGGTTATTATGCTGAAGTATTTAACCAGATCTAATTGATAGCAGGTATGGCTTAATATTTACCTGATCTAATGGTAGATACGGCAATGATTCATCTCCGTTAATAATCGTCTGACCACCAAATACCACATTGTAAGTACTGGTGTACACCAATCTTCTTACATTTTTGTTACAACAAGCTGCATAATTGGATAAAAAACATCTTAAATTGCAACATTTTGGATTCATTAAATCCTGTGACGAAATAATAATTATTGAAATTTAAAAATTAAAACGTTTGAAAGCTAATCTTGAAAGCTAATGCCAAAGTGATTCATTATACCAGTCAATCAATCAACTGGGACAATATTAACATGCACATTACTTTAGTAGTACATCACCATCATTTAAGTGAAATATTATGTTTCAATATGTTCTCTTTATTGAATTTAACATTTTTATGTAGATCATAATAATTAATGACAAAAAAATACAACTGTTACAGATCCAGAGAGTTTAGGACTGAGTGTAAGTCCTTACACTGTAACTCTGGTTAAATAGATTGATTGGTGTCTAACACTCTGCTCAAGGGTATTTTATTTATATGACGATGGTGTGTCCAACAGTAAGTAACTCTGACTCTAAACACAACCATACAATGTAAAGTGTTAATGTTCCTCAAGTGCTAAGTTAAGCAGTAGGCCTATACTTGAAACATACCCCTCTCAGCCAGAGAGCACGGGTCATTTAGAGGATATTACACTGTTGACCGTTCACGAGAGCATTCAAACTCCACTGTGTTATCTCATTCCTTCTTTTTATATAAAAGATAAACTCGCAAACCCACACTCCGACCCTTAATTCAATTTAAAGAAGGCAAGTTTGGGGAAGCAGAGCAATAATCAAATGTATATTCAAACCTCATAAATTGAAAGAAACGTAATTCCTCTGTGGTGCATGATGAAATGACATGCAGAAATACGCCACATCACAACAGACATTTGACAACGGACAATTTGAAGAGTAATAACAAAATTGAGAATCAAAAGTGTCAGTGAAGACATTACTGTGTAACATCCATGTAAACAACTGTAGGGACTAATGAGACTACACTACAGAGTCAAAGCAATACACTGTAACATCCATGTAAACAACATGTAGGGACTGGGGACTGTGTAACATCCATGTAAACAACTTTAGGGAATGAGGAGACTACACTACAGAGTCAAGACATTACAGTGTAACATCCATGTAAACAACTGTGGGGACTGGGGAGACTACACTACAGAGTGAAGGCATTACAGTGTAACATCCATGTAAACAACTGTAGGGACTGAGGAGACTACACTACAGACTCAAGACATTACTATGTAACATCCATGTAAACAACATGTAGGGACTGGGGACTATGTAACATCCATGTAAACAGCTGTAGGGACTGAGGAGACTACACTACAGAGTGAAGACATTACTATGTAACATCCATGTAAACAACTGTAGGGACTGAGGAGACTACACTACAGAGTGAAGACATTACTATGAAACATCCATGTAAACAACTGTAGGACAGAGGAGACTACACTACAGAGTCCAGGCATTACTGTGTACATAACATCCATCTAAACAACTGTAGGGACTGAAGACTACACTATACATAGTGAATACATCACTATGTAATAGCATTGTAAACAACTATTGGGACTGAAGACTACACTACAGAGTGAAGACATTACAATGTAACATCAATGTAAACAACTGAGGAGACTGAAGACTACACTACAGAGTGAAGATATTACCATGTAACATCCATGTAAACAACTATGGGGACTGAAGACTACACTACAAAGTGAAGACATCACTGTGTAACATCATTGTAAACGTCTGTCTTGACTAAGGAGGCTATAGAACAAAGTGAAGACATTACTATGCTGACAAATTTTCTCAAATCAATAAAAGTTCCATTACCAGAAAGAATCCGTTTTAGACGTTCCCCTAACCTTACAAATATTTGTACATACTACACAATTATTTTCACGTTAACCTCCTGACTAGGCTAATTTTATTATCAATATTAATATTTCTTACTTTCCTTTCATCTGAAAAAATCTATAAAAATATGTAACATTATGTCAGTGTCATTTTCTCCACTGACAAATGTAATAATAAAGAGACTCACAGGACTGACTTTATGTCATAAATTCTGTTTTGGTTATCTGGGTAGAAAATCACCTCAGCATTCTGCAAACATTGCAGTGTTTTCTATGAAGCAATCCTCGAGTCCATCTCAGTCATGTCATATTTGATTGATCGCCTGACCCTATTGCTCAGCCATTATACATATGACCTTTTCTACATGCAAATGTCTTCATATGTATTCACAAAAACTCTACTATAGCAGTAACTTTTATCACAATTTCAGCAACAAAATAGTAGATAAGACTTCAAAGACTTCACTAGCAACAGAATTATCTTCTAATATAAATAATCAACCATTTGATCAAAATGAATCTATATTTGTAATTGTGGTCTTGTTCGCTCTACAGTTAGCTCAAAGTTTTGATATTTAATACTATATTTCAATACTATATACATATATTCATAGAGAGCTTACAAAGCCTAGTCACCACAAATACTGGGATCTCTGGGTGTATAGCCTTGTCTAGTCTGCATCTTTCACTTGATCAATTATTCTCAAGTATCTTATGATAAGAAATCAGCCCCTGTTTGGAAATATCAGTCACTGTTAGGAAATAGCAATGTAAAAGACTATCTATGCAAGGAGAACTATGAAAAACATCTGTCAAGAAACAGCAACACAATTCAAGCGACATCCCTATTGAGTTTGACAGCTGTCAGCAATAAAATCACCCTGTGTGCAGCAAACATGGGACAGAACAATTGAGTTTGTCATCTGTCAGTGATAAAATTACCCTGTGTGCAGCAAACATGGCACAGAACAATTGAGTTTGACAACTGTCAGCATTAAAATCACCCAGTGTGCAACAAACATGGGACAGAACAATTGAGTTTGACAACTGTCAGTGATAAAATCACCCTATGTGCAGCAAAC
>JAVFBW010180456.1:0-10710 GCA_034783835.1 Mopalia ciliata
AAGACTCCGTCAAGTAAGGAACCCTTCACAGAATTTGCAGGAACTTGGTGCCATGTTGGTTCAATTATGGCGACGCATCCCCAAGCTGTTTTCAGACGCATCATTCAATCCATGAGGAGACGTTGCGTCCGTGGTGAACGGTCATATTGACATCAAGTTGCGACTTACCATTTTTACTCTCTTACATTTGCGTAGCGTTTCCGGTGGAACTGGTGATATTATGAACATGATTTTTATGGTACCACCGTCCTTAATGGGTACAAACTGGAATTGAATCCTTATTTAAAACCACTTGTCTTGTATGTTCAACTTATCGACATCCACACGAGTGTGAAGTTTCTTTTTTGACTGGGTTTATATTAAACAGTATTGTTTCAGTTTTATGTACCATATCTGAAAGTCGTACGTACGCTCATTCTCATTATAGTGTGTAAAAATTTGCACCACAAGGGCAGCTTATATCCAGACGATAAAATTCAATAAACAAACTGAACAGCCTTACCGTGCATAAATTTGTCATTCATGATAATATCCTAATTCACGTTAGCTTCAGTGGCCTGCCATGCGAAACTACGGAAAAACATATGCACAACTAACTCTGAATTTGATGTCACGTGGAAAAAGCATGATGTCGACTTTCCTGATATATCAGTCATGGATAGGGTGCAACAGACATGGAAGTAATATAGGCCGCTGGACGAATGGAAATATTTTCAATTTGATCAACCAACAGATTGTTCCTGGTGAATACACATCGTCTTTGTTTTATGACAGTGTTTATTTGCTTCTCAATCAGCTTCTAAAGATCGATGTTTACACATCAGTGTTTACGGTTCATCATTGTAAGAGGGTCTCGTGGGTTAGTATAAATGTATCTTAATGTATGTACATCAGGTTAATCTTACCACTATAATTGTCTGAAGGAAAACAAAATAGCAGCAAAATCTGTTAGAACAAATACACAACTGCATCGAGATTCATATTAAACACAATTGTTGGGTAAAATAAAACTCGATAAGTCATGTAAGTTAAGAGAACCAACAATGTATTGACTTTCATTGCTACAAAATAAAATCCTATTAAAACAATTATAAACTGTTTACTGGCCATATATCTAGACCCCTCAACAATAAATCAACACCAGAACATTTTCTTAACATGACAAATTTCTTATTGGCACAGAATTTTGGAGCAAATACAGAGTCGTATATTACGGGCTCATTAAGAAAATAGTAAATGCAATAGTTATTGGAGGTCAAGGTTCATTGCAAAGCACATTTGCTAATTCAGTCCTGTCGTTAAATCCTCAGCTCAAAAATTACCACGATATAGCATTGTTAACAGGAAGACATTATACAAGCCTTTCAATCCGGATGAAACTGTCCCATTCCTATTAGAGACACCAACCATTCCACAAATATGCGTTTTATGTGACAGACTGGGCATTACATGAGACATTCTGTCTGGAAATATAGAGTGTCCAGCGAGTGTTAAATCATGTCACATAACATTTGCTATTACAAGTATTATCGAATTAAGAAACTTTTGGCTCCGACAAAAATTTACATGGAAAGTGTTTTGCCAGTGGTTCGTTTAAAGATTTGTTCAGAAGAATTACCTGAAGATGTGATAACACACAAAATCAACAGATAGTATCACAGAAAATGAGACGAGGACCTTGGGGCTACCCAGGCCCCAGAAGCTATTGAGCTCTACACAGCCGCATGATCGTTCTGGACTATGCATGTGGTTAACTATGCGTTTTAATATCAGTTTTTTTAATGATTTTTTTTTGTTTTGCTTATTGTATATTTTTGAAAAGTCTATAACATTTTTAGCACTCTGTGTGGCCATATTGTTTGCCTGAGAAGCTTTTTCAATTAGATCAGTTATTTATGGTGGTTCTTTTAACGTTGCTTACCCATGGGAAATGTAGGCCCGGGAACCTCTCGAGTGCTACACAACCACAGTCAATTTTTTTTTTCGCCACAGATGTATAAATCTAATATTCCTCGCAGAGGCAACATTCTAAATAGATCTAAATCTCTGGTTGTTTAGATTTGTGTTTCTTTGGTGTGCTATAATAGGTCAGTCTTCATGTTAATTTTTGCTTATTGCATAGTTTTGAAAAAAATCTGAGGTTTAGCTTGCCAGGTGGCGATGTTGCCTATGTTAGAGCCAGAGTAGGTCATTTGTACAGTTTTCATTAACCTGCTGACCACAGGCGGATTGACTAATGGTGGCTGGGTGTGGTGGAGATTTAGTTTTCTATATAGTAGCCGGTGGGCTTCTCATTTTTTTTTTTAAGTTAGATAAAGTTTATCTCAATGATAAACTAACTTAGACAGTCTTTTTACAACTAGCTCTGGAAGAGCGACTTATTGATAGTTATTTTGATATAATTAATGTATAGGTATGTATGCTTGTTTTCGTTACAGAGAATGGTGGGTGGTGGGAATCCCAGGGGTGTCAAATACCCCCTCTTGTCCCTCCTAGGAGTATATTTGTTTAGCAATAGTTGGTTAACCGACTAGTGTTTCTATCCGGGATTAAGGGTATTTCACTTATCTGATGGCGGTGTAACAACATTGTTCAAAATTGACTGCACTAAACTGGAGGGGCAACGATATGTTTGGTTTTCTTCTTAAAACCAATGATATCATTTGTATCGTCACTTATTGGACTGGCAAACCACACAAGTGGAATAACTAAAGAGTCCCGTGCTGATACAGCACCAAACCAATTTCCAACGAACACTTGATACATGTACTAACGTATATTAACTGTATTTGTTATAGTGCCACAGATACCTTGGTGACCAGTATAAGAGGTAGAGACCGAGACATTAGCATCATGGTAGTCAGGCTACAAGCTACTTAAAACGATAAACTAAAGATAGATACAGTCATGGATGGTAAGTTCAGCAAGGCTACCCAGGAAACCATCCTGTCGTTATACCACTTGGGAGTCAGCACAGTGAAGATGGCCCAGGTCATTAGGTCAGTTGTCCAGAATTTAATCAACGTCAACATACAACAAACACCACCAGTAACCACACCAATTAAACACATTATAGAGGAAGGAGAGATCATTACCAAAATTCAGGTTAGCGAAGTCATGTTGGACAACCAGAATTCTGCACTGCACTTCGATTGAACATCCGACCACCAACGTCATTTCATGGGATACCAGCTTCACGTTAATAATTATGACACAACCTACATAATGTCTTTACATCAGGTCATAAAAGCAGATGTAATATCAACATTAGGAGAATCGCAAGCCATTGTAATGGAATTTGCAATCCTTTTAGTAAAGGACAAAGAGGAGGAGGCGTCATTGACAGTCACGATTTTGCTATCCATCAAAAATCTTATGACAGACCACGCCTAGGTTAACAAAATATTCAAAGATGATTTTGAAACTTAACGAATTAGATTGTTAAACAAGACGGAAGATAACTGGGCAACAATGTCTGAAGATAACACAATAGACTCGCCAGTTTAAACCATTTTTGAGCTTTATGCATGTTCTGTTAGGTATGTGGGAGGCAGCTGAGAAGGCGGTCAAGGAATATGGAAATATTATATCAGTTGATGGCGTTTGTCAGCTGGGCAGGACACTTTCATTTAGCCCTGGGATCGAGTAGCCAGTAGTCATTCAAGTCATTTATACGGCATGTTCTTTACTGACCCCAAGTGGTCATCCAGTCGCTAGTCTACCAGAAGACTTTAAAACCCGGATGGCTTCAGAAGGAAATAATGTACGATTTATTAAAAACGCCAGAAATCGTTTTAATGTTATGCTTGCAAATACAAAGATATTATTGGTTTCCATGTACAATTGTCCTCCAAGAATCGGCTAGCTACTATTGTAGACTTGTACATCAACGACCTTAATGTAATGTCAATTGTTCGGGCAGTAGGGCAGTATTGTGTCTTGGTTTCATATCCATTTCAGTGCAAGATACGGAAGGCCAAACATATCTTAGATCTAAACCCTGTTTTGATTACAATACAAAAAGAAATGGGGATTTAAGTTTGAATCCTTGGTGTATTTTTTCCCATGAATGCCTAAAAGACCTACCAGTTGAATTACAAGACTTAATCCCTGATACTAATGACAAGCCTGAGGATATAATTTTACAATGAAATTTCTAGGATTAATATCAACATTCTGTCTTGTGGCACACACTCGTCAGGTAGCGTCTCATCTCCAGGGAGGGGTGTATGATTTAGCTGCAGAGGATATAAAAACAGCAGTTTTTCGAAATAAACTCATTGAAAGATGGCAAAGTTTGGAACAGCAGAGGGTGAAGGCAATGGCAGAAAAGGCGCAAAGACAAGAGCGTCAGGAATCCAAACAATTTGCTGGAATACAGAGTACAATTTCTACAAAAACGTCATTAAACTCACTGGGTTAAATAAAAGTGTTCTTCAATTTAGCTGTAAGGGTCGAAGTGATAATAACGAACAGTTGTTAGCTAACCTAAGGGTAATTGTTGAAAGACCCCAGGAAACGATGTGTCTTGAAAAGTAAGAAAAAACAAGAAACAGCTTTTCCATCACCTACCACTTGAGAACAGAAACTCCTTCAAGTCAGGAAAAAGTACTTGTCAATAACAGTAAGGCTTCAAAACTACCGTTACCAGAACCGGTTGATAAAACATTCAGCCATAAATAGAAACTTTAGAATAGGATTAATGATTAGATTATGTAACAATGCAGTAATTTATACTAAAATTTGCGTTGGTAAGAATACAATAATTAAGTCTTTATAAACATCATTTTTATGGGGCAGCCTATTCTGTAGTCGTCAAATATGAGACAACTTGCTCATTTTTAGCTATATGCGCGGGAACTATCTCTAAACAAAGCATTTCTGAAAGCCTAATAGCTGTTGGGGTTTTGTAGCTGAATTGTATACCTATATGTCTGAACCAAAGTATCGTATCTAAACGGTCAGATGTCTGTGTAAGGCTGATTTAGCTTCTAAGAAGAAAATCCCAGTGATCGTGTTAAAGACACGCTCCTCGAGAGCCTCAGCGCTGACTTTTGGTAATTTTCCACTGAAAGCAGACCGTCTATCTATGGGCAAGACACAGCCTCCCTGCTCTCATGAGTCTAGCCTAGTCAATACTGAGCTAATGGTTTATATTAAATTTAAGGAAATCCCCTTTTCCAACACACCCTCTTTTTCGGTTTACTCGTGAAACTTCTTTTGATGAAATAACTGTCAAAATATCAAATGAACTGCAACATAATTTGTATATCGATGAAAGAGGGTACGATATTAAGTCGGACATTTTTCTGACATTCTTGTCAATGAGTTTTCCGCTGAAAGTGGGCCTAAACATCGGTTATCAGACGATTCTACGCCTCTCCATTATTTCTTTCTTCGGTGGAATCCTGTGTATTTTGATGTTATCGGGTGGGAAACGAATTGTCATGCTGAACAGAAAATACAAGCAGTGTAATTGTAGAATTGGTTAGGGTTTATTTATTACAAATGTTAGGTTGTTTTGTAAAGGTTTTCGAGGTAGTGTGCGAACCCTGTGTGCGTAAGTCCAAGGGGCCCAGACGATAGTTTTTGAGTTATTTTCTGATGGGCAAAATAACGCCGTCAGGCATTATCAAAAACAAAACAAAACGTCAGGACCATTCGGACTATATGTATGTAGGCTTAGTCAGTTTAAAACCTCTAGGCATAATGCCTGCTACCAAAACGCCAAAAGTACGGGGAAAACGTCTGCTATTTATAATCGTATTTAACACATAAACACTGATTCGGTTTTGTGAATAGAACACGTTTTACCTCGATCTGCACTTAGACCCCCAAAAATGTTGTTTCCTCTAACGGCCTGAGAAAATTCGGCTAGGTAGGCAGGATACTCAAGGGAATTTAACTTATATGACGACGTGCCAGCCCAGCGAGTGAAGGAAACCACCCTCGACACCAATGGCTGCAAATAAAGACAGGACGAGACAAATACAGACGCAATACAGCCACTACAAACAGATTAGCTTCCTGCTCCCCTTTGGCTCTGAGAGCACCAGGGTAACATATGAAGCCCCCTCCAGCCACCCGCGTAAACTTTGGCAAAATTTTAACCTTTTCTTAAATTAAGACTGTCTTAGTGCTGCACAGACATGTTTATTGGAATGTGATTTATACAGTTAAAATTTTATTTTCCCTTCTGACTTATTAATTGTGTTTTTAGTAACTGTTAGAATATGGACATGTTTACCAGTTCATAGAAATTTGTATTCATTTATCGTGTTTTTTGCAACGAGTTTTACATATTCTGTAACCTTAGGATGATCACCGATTTTCTTGAAATTTCTTTTTCCAGGGCAAAAATGTTAAAAATGTTTTCAATGAACATCAGATGATACATATCATATGTTTTTCAAACTGATTTTTCCTTCTGAAAAATATGTATAGCGATTGACAATGGAAAACAGGTGTAGTTATTTCCCTATAAAAAAATGAAATATTATCAATGCAAATAATTAGACTTTACATTGGAAATAAGAACAAAATTGATTTTGGCCCTATATCTGCAGTATCATCTTTAAAGTAATAATTTCAAAATACCTTCAAATGACGCTAAAAGCTTAAATGGTTATAAGTTTTTAACAGATGGAGGTAAAAAAAAAAAAAAATTATTCAATGAGGTCATAACCTGGTGAATATTTACAAGCCCTACCAACGCTATCAACCTAACCCACGGCCTAATAGGCCGCACAGCCCTTGGACAAACCAACCACCACGAGATGCCGTCACCGCATATCACAGTTAAGCTTTGTAAACATAGTTAATACATACATATTGACTTACTGTTATTGGGCTATGCACGGGTAGGCGCAATCTTGGATAGTGACGTCATTCCTGAGCTCCCTGAAGCGCATTTCAGGCTTTGCATACCAGCAAGGGATTTCCCTCTCGTGTGAGAAACCCAAGTAAAAAAACAAAACGTAATTTTTGACGACAAAGCTAATCCCAGTAGATGTCCACCATGTACCACGTGACCCATGTCTACATCAACGGGATGGACATCCATCACAAGTAACTTTAAGACATCGAGCTACCAGTGTGCCCAGGCCGCCGAAGCCAATTAGAGACGACACCCGCAACAATCTGCCGTCTAACGTCGACAATGGCGATAGATAGGACTTTAGCTCTGGCCAACTCAATGTGATCTACTCAGAGTGTGAAATTAAAATTATTTCATTAAATGTGTGTGGATTGAAAAAGGCGACTATTATACCCGGAATTTTGTCAACTTAATCATAAATATGACATTTCAATATGTTCAGAAACTAGCTACCCCCTGTCTATTAAGATATGTAAACGAGTACTTATATTCTGGGCCAGACTAGTGAGTGGTAAAACCTCGAAACTATGTAACATTATTGATACATTCCTTCTTGGTAAATATAAGGCTGGTCAACTTAACAATAAATGGTTGGAATTTGGGATTATCTCATTCCTGTTTGCATCAAGATGCGGGTGATATCCGAAACTTCAAATCAATTGCAAATCAAAGACTCGTTGATCAATACAAAACAAAACTGGGCGAATTCTGTTTTCAAATCTCCTAAAAGCTATTTCTTTTCGCTAATAAAAAGGGAATTATGTTTGGATGACTTCTATTTAACTCTCCCGGTAAATATGCTTAAGCCTATAATGCAGTTTAGAACATCAAACCATAGATTGCCAATATAGACTGGGATATGGAATAATACGCCTAGACACGAACGAGTCTGTCCTGTTTGTAACTCAAACTGTATCGGCGATGAACTACATTATTTATTCCAATACAAATGTTTCGAGTCACTCAGAGATATATACTCAAATAACAACCGCCGATACAGTGACATAGAGGAAAGGATCCGTGACCTGTTCCTAAACCAGCATGTTATGTACCTTAAGAAAATAGGCAAACATTCTTAGTCATCAGAATTATCCGGTTCAAATGCTGTTTCCTCATGGGAAGTATTAGCATTGTATTGTCAAAATCTGTGTACATGGTTAATGATGTTATCCTTACTATCACGAATATTGCAGTCAAATTTGATGTTTATTATTTATTGTGAGTAATATGATGATTGATATGGTATTTTAATAGTTAGTTTGTTAATTAACTGATCATTGTGTTTTATTACAATACGCGGCTAAAATGTGTGTTGTATGAGTATTCACATTGTACTTATCTCAGTAGTTATCCCAAAGTGTATATGGTAATTATTGCAGTGATATCTACCACCTACCATGCTTGTTTTGATTGTATTTAAAATGTTATAGAGATAACATCACTCTTTTCGCGCCGATGCCATATTGCTAGTAGGAAAGTCTTTCAAAAATGTAACGTTATATTATATTATTTCCATGATTATTGTTCTTGATATTTGCAACGTAACTTACAATGGAGTAGGGATGAAAATGACGTCATCAAACGTCCCCTTCAGACCAGCTCAATAGCAGACTGTGCTTACTTCGGAAATCGGAAATTACAAATAAATAAAAGAATCTGCACATGAAACGACTGCTGTACACCCAAAAGCATATCAAAATTTACATAAAACAAATTTGAGATAGGCCCTAACACTCACAATAAAAAGGTAGAAAATTCAAATAAAACCCCACTCACACACATGCATCGTCCTTCGGCGCCATTAAAAGAACAAAATCAAATGCAACAGAGCCGCAGTTTCGTTGAATTGACCAGTATGAGCAACTATCAATTTTGCTCATTTTTTAAAATGCAATGAACACGAACAACCATAATGAAAGTTTTGACTATGTGAAGGCTGACGCACACCCGTTTTTACGATAGCGTTTACAAAATTGCCCGATAATCCTAATTCCACTTCTGCACACAAAAATCAGTGGCGTAATTGAAATACCTTACCATATTTATAACTGACATTTATTAAAAATGCTTCGCTCAAAGTAGCTGACCACTTTGTGAGGTAAAAATACGAAAATACGGTTACATGTATAGCTCTGAATATGACGACAACAGTAAACTATTGAAAAGCAGGTGGCGGGACTCGTTGACGGATAAATCGTGAAGAACGTGCGACAGAAATGGACGTATTGTGGACACCTGAAGCTATTGACGATTTGATCGACAAACAGACTATACCCGGTGAGTACTTAGGCAACTAGCACTAACTTGTTAAGCTTGTGACAGTGTTTACTTGTGAAGAAATCAACGGACAAGTTACCATATTTACACTTTTCCATTCATGTATTTTGTTTATTTGAGGGTCTCCAGGGGTAGCTTGAAAGAATTGCTTTCATAACCAAATAATGATAACATCCAGCCAGCTTGATATCGAGCATTAAAACAACCAGCTATTTACTATGTTTACTATTACTAAGTTTTAACATTTCGTCTAATAACACAAAACAAAAATTAGAAGCAGACACTCAGTTAATATGGAAACTATCTTATTTGTGTTTTGGGGTTTTAATGTCCTGCTGAAGTGCAATATTGCATACGCTATATTATGACGGTACCTAAACCTTGATCTAGTCAATATTGCATTGCACAATACATTATATAGGGCTAATTCATTTTTCTTAGAACTGCAACACAAACCCATTGTGAACGATTGAAATCCATTCCTGAACTCATAAATTGGAATTTTCTCTGATATGTGTGCATACCTCCTAATATATTGGTGGGGGTATCTTACAATCTGTACTGTCTGTCCTCTCTGTCTGTCTCCACTCATTCTGAGCTCAATCTAAAAAAAGTACTCAATCTATCGAGCTGTAATTTATTTTATTTGACAGCTGACGTATTGGGACTGTGCACAGCCATGGTGTTTTTCGTGTACCGTTCTTGGAAGTTTGTCCGTCCATCCACCTGTCCATCATTTGCCTTAACTCTACCTCCTGTTAAATGCCCGCGGCCGTGGTTAAGTGGCAGCGTGCACGCTTCCTAAACTGAGCCTGCTTCGATTTACCGTTGCCGGGATCGAGTCCGCCTGTCGACCCTCAGGAAAATGAGCGAGTCACATGAAATAACAATTCCGTATTACCCAGTATTAGTAGAATTATCGAAAAATTAGCAGCTAACCAAATAACAGATTTTCTTCACACTAACAATATTATAAGTTCTGACTAATACGGTTTTCGCCAAAACCATTCAACTCTTCACGCTGCCTGCTCACTATCAAAGGCATTTGATACTGTCAATCACTCTATTATTTTAAACAAGTTATTTCACTACGGCTTCCGATCAACATCTAACGACTGGTTGTGCAGCTATTTGGCTGACCGGCAACAAATTGTCACGCTCGACTCTTGTGGATATCGACTTAAATGCATGAAATGCGGCGTGCCCCAGGGGTCTATCTTGGGACCAATCCTCTCCCTTATTTACATAACCGATATAACAGCCTCTTCTAACTTTCTTAAGTTTACTCTCTTTGCTGACGATACTTCTGTCTCTACCTCTTCTCTTTCTTTCGCGGAAGTAAAAGATATAATCACTCAAGAGCTAGTGGGGATATCTCACTGGTTATCCGCGAATAGGTTATCTTTAAACCTGTCTAAAACAAAAGTTATGATTATAAGTCCAAGCAACAAACGTACCCAAATATCCCCCATTTTTTGGGGTGACACTCAGTTAGCTGTAGTCAATGAAATCAAATTCCTAGGCATTATCTTTAGTGACAAGTTGACTTGGACAAC
>JAVFBW010180467.1:0-10710 GCA_034783835.1 Mopalia ciliata
ACGCCACAAACAGATCAGCTTCCTGTTCCCCTAGAGCTCTGAGAGCACCAGGGCAACATGAAGCTCCCTCCAACCGCCCGCTACTCTTTAAACAAACTGCCCTTAGCCAGAGGCCTGTTGATAAGATGAAACTATTGTAATGTCACTTAAATGCACTTTATATATAAATAGGAATTGAAATATCAGAAGTATCCCTTGAAAAAAGTAAGAAAAGGTAAATAACTCAAATATTATAAGTGGTTAATATTAAAAGTCAGTCATTTGGGAAGCTACATTTACATGCAACAGTTTTTTCATTCTGGATAGATTTAGTTCTGCTTTGTTCATATTTCTGTCAGTAAATTAAGTTTAACTTTAAAACTATCAACTTCCATGATAAAACTGGAAAATTTTACCTACATGTACACTTATCAGGCCCTGATACCGTGATGCGGGCACATTTAAAACCAGTTTTTAAATGGGGTTTGAGCGCCACCAGCTTGGGTGTCCAAAGCCTCTAATCCTTCAGTTTATCCTTAAAAGTGATAATGTACTTTTCAGCTGTTTTTGCTCAAAACATAGGAAAACAGGACATATATCTTTCATCAGACTCAAGGTAGTCCCTCTACCCAGGTCTATACTTTGCTTGGATTGTAAATGATGGCTGCACAACATGTTGACCTATGCCAGGCCTTGATTATCAATAAAACTGTTTCAAGGGCTTAAGCAGACACCATCCACCCGTCCAAATGGACGCCCTGAAGTGAACAATTGCCTCATTTGGACACCCTGTTTCAATAAACTTTAACATGGAGATAGGATAACTGTCAAAGATACACAGTTATTTGAAAAGTGAAGCAAAATGACCATTTTGGACTCTACTTTTGATATCTGGCTAAGCCCCTGCTATGTTTTCACATGAATTGTGTGACATAGCCTGAGGACAATAATGGATGTCTGATAAGTAACTATACTTCTATATACAGTGTATCTGCGATCCAGTGATTTTCCAGACCAGTCACATGCTGGTAAACAAGGTTTCAAACTGGGGATCAGTAAAACATACATGGATTTAGTCCCGGACTGTGACAGACGACGATAGAGTACTACTGACATGTTTGGGGCTTTTATTATTCACTAGAATTCAACCCATGACAGTTTAATCAATAGTAGGAGGACTTCTTATCCTCAGATAGTTACTGACAATAAAAAGCCTGCATAATGATTTTCTGCACAGGTGTAAAAACCACCCATGCTACCAGCCTTTAATGATTAGCTCCTAAAAACTGTTTAATTTATCAATGATAAGTAGCTATCAGTGCTGACAGATCACATATTGTCTCCTGCAATTCACAATTCATTGATCAACTGACTTTTTAAAAAAATCAGTACAACAACAACAATATTCTGCAGCTAAAACACTTACATATAGCAGGGGTGAAATTGGGAAATAACAATACATTTGCAGGACATGTCCGATAAAAGGTAAGATTGTCCTGTAAAGATGCCCAGAATTTAACATTGTGTTAAATGGTCTGCAGGTTAAAATTGGAAAAAAGTCTGACAAAATATTTTATATATTTCCACCCCTGTTATAGGCACCTTAACTTTTATCATTGCAACTGTTTATGGTTAAAAATAGCTGTAGGCAGGCGACTTCACTTCAGATGTTCTGGATAGATAAACAAATACTTATGGCATATTTGTCATGACCGTTATTATGATACATGTATTTTGGATATGGTCATGTAAATAATAAATGAGAATACAATAATAAACCTCGTTACCTATAGTAAACTGCATGGCATTT
This sequence comes from Mopalia ciliata, assembly GCA_034783835.1. Lineage (NCBI taxonomy): Eukaryota > Metazoa > Mollusca > Polyplacophora > Chitonida > Mopaliidae > Mopalia > Mopalia ciliata. The sequence goes on from JAVFBW010180467.1 coordinate 1,790, forward strand.
CATCAAAGAGATGACATTTAAACAACTCTGATAATCACTGGTAACAAAAGCTTCACCCGATGATTGAGGGTAGTGATTAGTGCACATGGGATATTATCTGTTACGGTATACCAGTGGTTCTGTAAAGTAATATTCAAATATCAATGACCATACATCTGCTATTGATCTATTACAGAGATAACAGATACAAAATACAAAGAAACAGTGTATATATGTTAACTTATTAAGGCCATGGTATCCCAAAGTCTGAATGATTCCAAATGAACAACAAGAGATCCATAAATGGATCTTGACGCCCAGACTGTTAAGATAGTTTGAAGAGTAGGGTCTAACAGGGGACAGATTCACGATTTGATTTTCCATCTTGTGCCTTAACCAGTATAGGAAGAGTTCACTAGGTATATTAAAACTAGACCATGACAGGAAGCTAATAACAAAATATGAAAGTGATCGGAGCAGTGGTTCCTGAGATATAGTGATAACAAGAAATAGCTATATGCAAAGAACTGCAAAAGACAGACAAATGGATAACAAAAGAATGAATAAATGGATCAAAACCAAAATGAGATCAGCATAGCCACACATTATGAGGATGCTAAATCCAAAATATGAACTTGATTGGAATAAAGGTTTCGATGATAAAAGTAGACTATAAATAAATTGACTGGTTCATTCCTATGTCAAAATGGCACACGCCAACTGAATAATATTAAACAACAACAAAAAATTGAGTAGTGTTGAATCAGGGGCCAATATGACATTTCAATGCTATTTGCCCGTTTGTAGTGAAATATTTAAATTGTTATTGCAATTCCCACCGAAATCTATAAATTGGATATTAGGAAGGATAGGAGCTGTTTTTATGACGGAAATAGCATGCAAAGAGGACTGGATTTTAGTCAGATTTCCCTCTATAGCTTTGTTATACTGCACATTTGAATGCTATGTTTTATCATATGTATCCTAAAACTAACTTAGACTATCAATCATCAATTAAATTAAGCCAATCTCTCACCAACCCCCCCACATTCACAAAAAATATATGTATAGGCATATGTGCGGTCAAAACGTTACTATAGCTCAGTACTCCCCCATGAGAAGCATTTCTCCCTTATGATTATTTGGAGGAGTGAGTACTCCTTTTCAAATTATTCCTTATCTGGAGCACTGCCAAGACTAGCTGATAACAAAAATGTGTAAATTACGGGCAAATGACTCAATTAAAGACGAACAGACAGACAGGAACCAAAATGTTACCTGCAAAACTAAACCATGTTGGGAAGCTTTAAATAAAATATTAATGTGATTCGAGCAAGAGTTTCTGAGATATAGTAATAACAAGAATTGTTATGGGACAGACGGACAGACAGACAGACAGACAGACAGACAGACAGACAGACAGACAGACGGAAGGACGGACCACGGAGAGTGATGAGAATAAAAAAATTAAAAAAACATCTATGGAAATATATTGTATGTGATAAAATTTTATCATTATGTATAAATTTTGTTTGAATCCTTAATATATCTCTAAAATGAATCACAATCACAGAGAGATGTTGATGAATCATCTCATGCTCTAAATAAACTTCTCAATATATCAGTGGGAACATAGTTATGGAAACATGTTTAAATTCATATTTTGATTATAATTTCTGTTGTTCTTATTATTATTTCAAAGGTGTGTTTGAAGTATTTTTGTATTTAAAAACCAAAGCTTTAATAAAACATTTGTTCATTTTAATCAGAAGTTCGAAAATAGTTTTATGTCTGAAAATGGGAAAAATACAAACTCATTGTGGGTTACCTTGCAAAGTGGAAGCCATAAGATCCACCAAAGGAACCAGGTGTTCCTGGAGCCCCCTGGAACCCTGGGGGCCCCTCAAACCCTGGAAGACCCTGAAGACCTGGCTGGCCAAATCTCCCACCTTCACCTTTACGACCACGTATACCTGGGAGGCCGTATAGACCGGGTGGCCCCGGATTGCCTCGCATTCCATCAACACCGGGTAAACCTTCAGGAAAAGCAATTAAATGCAAGTAGTTCATAATAGTGAACACTACAAAGATTTTTATTTTCATCTCCAATTTTAGCTTAATATTAGGCATCAGGGCCTGATCCCAGTCAGAAGTTTGTGCACTCATCATTAACCAACCAAGCAAAAAATAGCCAAAGGTTAATTACTTTCTTACATTTTGCGAAATTTACTTTTTAAAAATTTGAAGGGGGTGGGTGGTTTGTACTCCCAAACTTGCGGTTCCGGATGCCATTAAGAAAGGTTGAAAATGAGCCTGCATCAATCAGATCCCATTCTTCCAGTAAACTATGAATCATTTGTCCAATCATCAAACAGCCTTTGACTCTCACTCTTTGAGAAAAATATCCACATTTCTGAGTCATATCATTCTGCAATAATGTGAAAATAACATTCCCTGACATTCTCACCTTTGATAATATTTGTCAACTTATCAGTTAATTTTTGTCTCTTCATTTTTTTACCTGAGTGTTAATTAACGATCATACCTGAATCTCCTGATAACCCAGGGTAACCAGGCCCCCCTGGGAATCCCTTGTCTCCAACATCCCCTTTGACACCTGTGATCCTGCTTAGCTCTGGAGATCCGGGTTCTCCCTTACGGCCACCAAAACCTGCACACATAATTGATTGAGTAAGGCATTAAGAGGTGGCACCCCTAACATTTAATTACGATTTTAAGTTAGACTTGTTAGAACTTGGGAAAGAAAAATACACAATTCTGCATGACACTCGACCTTTTTCTGTAAGTTGTAACAAAAAGTTAGTAAAAGCTGCAAAAAAAACCCCTTTAGTTTGAAAGATATTAGAAACTTACGGTCGGTTGGCTGGTTGGTGTTTTAGGCTAGCTTAAGGGTATTTCACTTACAGTGTATATGACTGCGGTGTATTCCAACAATAGTTTACACTAGCACAACCCGGATGTAAAGCGTTTCTATAATGCTGGAAAATTAATTTTCCTCCAGTGTTAAGCAAAGAAAGCATTGTTACTCTTCAAACAAACTGCCCTTAGCCAGAGGTCTAGAAACTTTAGGAAAAGAGAAAGTAAGTCTGGGTACACTAACCTGGTGGACCTGGCAATCCTGGTCGACCTTGACCTCCTGGGTACCCATCTTCTCCCCTGTCACCTATTGCTCCATCTGCACCGGGTAATCCTGGATAGCCAGATTCACCCTTTGAACCACCTAATCCAGGTAAGCCATTCAGACCCTGTTAATAGTGTCAGAACATTGAAAGAATTCAGCCTTTATACGAAAATATAGATTGACCGAATTGATATAAGAATGTGTTAATCAAAAGCTTTCTTTAACAAAATAGAAAAAAAAACAGACAATCAACATCAAACTGTTTTTGAGTCTGCTGGATTAAAACCTTGCTGGTACAAGGAGGCCCCTTAATTGAACATTTAAAAGCAATATTTTTATAAAACAATTTGTATATTATATAGTAAATTCTTAAAATACTTATTTTGTGCAATGTTCGTTAAATTAATACCCTTAAGTATGGATAACAACTTCTTAATTTATTATATTTCTATTTCATTTCAGAGATCGTTATCACTTGATAACGATCTCTGAAATGAGATAGAAACGTAGTATCCTATAAATTAAGAAGTTGTTATCCATACTTAAGTCTTTCCATGTTTTATGTACTCCGGACTTCTAACTGCCACTTAAGGAATCTAAGCAATACCCATTGTATAAGTATAAGAGCATAAGTGCTAGTCACCGGTTAATGCTTTCCTTGATATATATTTTTTTCACGTTTATCTAAAGCTGAATAAAATAAAAAGACACAGACTTGACTAATTGATACCTAGAGGTTCCCCCCGGGCAGTATACATGCCGTTCCTTCAGCCCACAGTGCCCCTGGAACAGATTTCAACTTACCGAAACACCATTTTGTTTAAATAAAATGCAATAAATCTCTATATTGTTCCACATCGCACTGAGTTTAAACATGGTAGGTATAACTAGCCAATGGATTCAGAAGTACCTGTATGTAATATACGGTATCTGTATTTCTAGATTTTCACTCAAGTCAAGAAACTTCCTCATGAAATACAGGGGTTTCCAGTTAACATGTTATGACAACAGATTGACGTCCCTTTGCTAAATAACGTTATCGGTTTACGGCAAAGGAGGGCTAATCCATGATTTTTAACATGGGCGGTATAGGGAATATTGCAAATTAACACACAAACTTTCATAAAACTAAATGAATTTCCTTTTCCCATAGCTTAAAGTATCATTTTTTCCAAAAGTTGCAATTTTAAAGCTATATTTTCCTAAAAATAAACAACCCGCAATGTTTAAGTATAGCCAGACTGCCCTACCATGCCATAAAGCAGCAAAGACATTTCGCAAAGGCACGTCACTCTGTTGTCATAACATCATAACTCAAAACCTCTGTATTGGTCCCTAGTCCTTTACTTGTTTAGCTACCCTATGTGAATGCTAGTGATACGTACGGGTGTTCCGTCCTCTCCAGGTAACCCTGGTCTTCCTTCTGGCCCAGGTAATCCAGGTAAACCCGGGTCTCCCTTCAGACCTGGCAATCCGGGCAGTCCAAAATTACCTGGTTCTCCCGGGATACCATCAAGACCTTAACAAAACAGATTAGTAGACAACACTTAATATATATATATACCATCTGTGGTGATGTATGTATGTTACTCATAACAACTGGGTCCGGTTGCTCAAAGCACTATTAAATTTAATCCTATATTAGATGACGACACGCCATGTTGTGGGTCTATCTCTAACCTGGTATTAGCGATTGAATCTAGTGTTAGCGACTAATACTCTTTCGGGCAACTGGCCCCAGGAGATTAAGGTCTATTCAGAAACTTAACTACGGGTGCTTATCTAGAACATGAGATGATTCATTGGTAATAAGTCATTTACATTTGTGTGTCTGTGTGATTTTTATAAATATATGTTGCTAATCGAATTTTCTCATCAACACATTAACTGATCCCAGTGATTTACATGGGTCACGAAGAGATTCATCAGAACATCAATTGATCCCAGTGATTTACATGGGTCATGAAGAGATTCATCAGAACATCAATTGATCCCAGTGATTTACATGGGTCACGAAGAGATTCATCAGAACATCAATTGATCCCAGTGATTTACATGGATCACGAAGAGATTCATCAGAACATCAATTGATCCCACTAATTCACATGGGTCATGAAGAGATTCATCAGAACATCAATTGATCCCAGTGATTAACATTGGCCATTAAGAGCTTCATTAAAACACCAATTGATCCCAGTGATTAAAATGATAGGAATACATGTTAACAATAAACACTATTATTACCATAAAGTTTCAAACATTTCACCAAGTTTGGCGTTCATTAAACAAACAAAAATAAACAAAATTAATGAAATTAATTTAAAAAAAATAAAATCTGAGACTACTTATATAGTACAACATTCCATTAACTATGGATTACTACATTTTACCTCTTCATTGTCAAATTAGATCCTTTAGTAACAAAGCTTAGTATGGAGACGCAAGGTTTTGAATTTTGAGTCTGGTTGATGTTCGCATAAATGTTTTCTGGAAACTAGGCTTTTTGAAATCTACTTACCTGGCAATCCTGAGAATCCAATGTTTCCTGGTTCACCTTTGAACCCTCTTAGTCCAAAACCGGGTTCTCCCGGGCCACCCTTTCTCCCCGGTCTCCCATCTATTCCCGGATCCCCATTGGGGCCAGCTCTCCCTGGTAAACCTGGAAGACCTGGTACTCCATCTTCACCTGGGGCACCCTTTTGATCTAATTTAGGTAAGACATGGACAAGAGGGATGAGATAAGCATATAATATAAAGAGGTAATGTCATATTGGAACTCAGTTAAGTCTGATTCGGGACTCGGTGAAGTCAGGTGTGGGATTGTGTAAAGTAGGGTGTGGGACTGTGTAAAGTCAAGGGTGGGACTGTGTAGAGTCAGGTGTGGGACTGCGTACATTCCGGTGTCGGACTGTAAATTAAGGTGTGGAACTATGTTAAGTCAAGTGTGGGACTGTGTAAAGTCAGGTGTGGGACTGTGTAAGTCAGGTGTGGGACTTAGTAAAGTCAGTTGTGGGACTGTGTAAGTCAGGCGTGGGACTGTGTAGTCAGCTGTTGGACTTAGTAAAGTCAGCTGTAGGACTTAGTAAAGTCAGGTGTGGAGGTATATAAAGTCAGGTGTGAGACTGTGTTAAGTCAGGTGTGGGAATCAGTAAAGTCAGCTGTAGGACTTAGTAAAGTCAGGTGTGGGGCTGTATAAAGTCAGGTGTGGGACTGTATTAAGTCAGGTGTGGTACTCAGTAAAGTCAGGTGTGGGACTGTGTGGGACAGTTGTGGAATTCAGTTAAGCAAAGTGTGGGTTTCAGTACAATCGGGTTTGAGACTTTGTTAAGACAAATGTGGTACTCAGTAAAGTAGAACTTGGCAGTCATGTGTGAGCTTGTTAAAGTCAGGTATATGGAACTCGATATTTACAATATACAACTAATGCAAGTACAAACAGCCATAACTGGAAGGCTTTAACAACTCAAACATATACCTTAATGTTTAAGTTATTATTAAAAAGTCTTGCAAAAAAATATAGATATTTCTGTGAAATTGATTACTTCACATATGGATAGACATGATGCATTAAATTTTGATATTACTCTTGCATTTCAGAGACATTGAATTCTTTAAATGTGTTTAACTTACCGAAGGGGGCATCTGCTCCTGGCAAACCTGGAAACCCGTTAACTCCGACATCACCACCCAATCCTTTTAAACCTGGTGACCCTGGTCGACCTCTGAACCCAGGACTTCCATCTTTACCTCTGGGTCCTGGACCACCTGGGAATCCGTCTTCTCCGCGCCCTCCTTGCTCTCCTGGGAACCCATCTGGTCCTTCTAGTCCAGGTTCACCTTTGAGACCAGGAAGACCGTCAAGCCCCATTTTGCCTGGATATCCGTCCTCACCTGGAAGTCCGGCAGTACCTCTTAATCCAGGTAATCCATACTGGCCTGCGTCACCAGGCCCACCTTTACTACCTGCCAAACCAGGGAAACCGGATTCGCCCTAATAACAAAACAAAAACGCATCATCAGCCTAACTATACAGACAACTTATTTCAAAACACTAGGTAAAGTATACAAAACAAAACATTTTCTTTCCTATCAGCGAATCAGAACTCAACAATAGACCTATGTAGCTGGCATACTCCATGGATTGTTATTCAGTGCATCACACATTAAATACTGTACACTGTAAGCCCACTCAGTTTTCCAGCATAACAAGCCGGAGGGAATTGGAATCGGTTGTATAGAAATCTGTTGGTAACTTGAGATTAAATTTACACTTACTCTCCCTCCTTGCCTGCCAGGTAATCCTGGTAAACCATTTTCACCTGGTGAACCGCTGAGACCAGGTATCCCGTCTCTTCCTGGCCCACCTGGGAAGCCGTCTAATCCACTCTCACCTGGTAATCCATCCAAACCTAAGCACACAGAAAAGGGCACAGGTAAACATATGGGATGATAATGCTTTCAACTTCAATTCCGGTATAGGTACTTTCATATGTTGACTGATCAATCACAATTTACTACAAGCTAGATTGCTCCATTTATAAACAATTTTGGTGTACTGTAAGCTTAAGATTATTTTAACACAGTTCATGTCGACAAAATAGAGTTTGAAGTTTTCTATTCTTTCTATAGCTTAAAACTTGTCTTATGCCAAGCACAATATATTTCACTAAAATTTGGTCTCTCGGGTACTCTAAATAACCTCAAATGTTGTCCAGGACAAATCCTAACTTTTGAACTTGTGACAATATAACAGCAAATAATGGAACAAGTTTATATTTTTAGACAAATGTAGATGCTTTCTAAGCAGAAAAATTCATCTTCTGCCTCTCAAGACACAATTTCCAAATAGTTTAATTAGCTCCCAAAATAGTCATTTCATGGATTTGTTTGTTTGTTTGATTGAGGTTTAATGTCGTACTCAAGGGTATTTCACTGCCAGCCCAATGGGTGAAGGAAACCACCCTCGTCACCACTGGCAACAAACAAAGACAGGACGGGACAAATACAGGACGACAACAACAGGACGCAATACAGACGAAGCAAACAGATCAGCTTCCTGTTCCCCTTTAGCTCTTAGAGCACCAGGGCAACATGGAGCTCCCTGCAACCACCCGCCCAAAAAGAAGTTAGGTGCAGGATTAGCTTTTCTCATACCTTCTCGCGTTACTTGCCATGCACAGGCAGTCAGTCAACGTGTTATCTTTAACGCCACGTGATGTTTCGCCTAGAAGAAATGATAATAAAGCCAGAAGTGCACCTTTATGCCAAAAAGGAGGTACGTTTCCTGTCACATTGAAAGGCACATGCTGTTTGAAATGAAAATCGAATATCTGGATATAGATGGCTGATTCATGTGAAATATTGACGACAAAGTATCAGAAATGACTGTCATCTTTACTTTATGCCACTAGGTACCTATGGACCTTCTGAAGGCTGCTTAGAAGGATTTATTGAAGCGCCTGCAGTAGTTTCCTTCCAGCATGATGGTGCATCGCGTAATGACATTGATACCTGACATCTAATATGGCCAAAAGAAAATGAGGAAGGTAAGGCATCATTTAGGGCTATATGATGACGTACTTTAACAGTAAAAAGCTACACTAGAATACAATAATAAAATGTGAAAAACTTGTGATTTTACTGCCATTTAACATTTAGTGGTCACCAGGGAACAGGGTGTTTGAAGCTAAGTACAAACACAGATAGGTATTCCATTGCCAATTTAACAATGTGTAAATAATGACTATTGAAATATCACATCACAATTCAGGAGACTACAAAAAATATGTACTCCAGGATA
>JAVFBW010180478.1:0-10710 GCA_034783835.1 Mopalia ciliata
CTTCGGAATGTTCAAAATTGTTTTGAAATGACTATTCCCGAAAAAATTAGCAATTAGCGAAATAGGTCTACATTATACGGCAAATTATAAAACAATGGTTGTATGTGATATTTAAACAGGGTTCGTACGGTTAAGGAAAGTTTGCGAATTTTCTGAGGGCGTTTTCTAGGGCTTTGGACATCTTATTTTCTTCCAAAGGCTATGGAGAAGTAATGATTTTAACTTTCAGATTTTATTTTAGACAATGCCCCAAGCATTTTACTAGTGTAAGTTTAAGTAACTACATTTTCAAGAAAACTACGAGTTAATCTGAATTTAGTTTCATATTATCTGCTTTTTTATTTTTATTTCTTATGGAAACACAGAAGGGATATCTATACACAAACAAATCTTCTCTAAGCTCTGGGCCAACCTCCTTCCATTGTGGTACCAGGACCACAAATAAATGTTTTTGCAGGCGCCACCAAATTTCTTCTAAATAACGTAAACAATCACCATTATGTTTCACAGTTTTAAAACAAGTTAACACCTAAAACAGCGATATGTACGGAGGGTCAAAGGGGACATGCATGTGTGTTTTTCATACTTTCCAGACAATAAAACAGAAAGTGGGCGAATTAACAGAGATTTTAACTTGTGTTGGTGTATTAGTCTACCATTTGCGTTAGTTGCAGCTATGATTACATCGGACATGTACATTTTCACTCGTTTTGCCATTGGAGACCAAAGACACTGGAGTAGTTTGTATTTTTGTATTAGTATCAGTTTTGGTCACAATATTGGTCACTATAATACAGTCTTGAAAACAAACTCGTAACCCATAAGGCTCAAGTCAACGAGATAAGTATGCACGTCTACTTCCACGGCGCAGTTTAACGCCTTTCTTATACTGAATGCAACGTGTTTGAGTCACTGCGCCTCCTCTGCAAACATTTCTCCTTAATCGATTCCTACAATTCGCTTACTCGTCCCAATAAAGATCAAAGCCTAAAGAAAGTCGGTTGACATTTATAAACATAGAAACATCAGATCTAAGCGAATTATTTTACCGACGTGGAAAACAAAGACGGCAACGAGTAATACATACGGTAAAATGCGTCTACAATAATAGTACAATATTATATACAAAATATATAGGGTTTGTTTTTGTTGATGTTTGTTGTTAAAAATGTAGTGATAAATCATACAACCTGATGTAAAAAGCAAGCACGTTAAATAACGCAATACTAAAAATGTGTGCAAATAGCACATTTTCAACTAGGTTCACACCAGCTCTCGAGTAATCTGCGAAAGTCTTCATAATGTTTGTCCTCCTGATAACATTGAGCACTTCATTCAAGATCTATATGGCTCACGTGGTTCCCTGTAAGGTTCTGTGTGTCGCCCTCACATCAACTGCTCCCAGTGTTTCTCTCTTTCTGATTATCTCAAAGAATCTTTTTGTCGTATTGGTTTCATATAAAATGTCCCATCTTTACTAAACAACCGTTTTTGCCGTTATGGTTCCATATAGATGGATCGATCTAGAACAGTGGCTGTGAGGGTTCCACGCAGAAACATAAAGGGTTCCGCCAGAGCCATAACTGAAGTATTTGAGAACGATATTTTTCTAAGAGTGTAGTAATCGATCTCAGTCTGCCTACCTCTAACGGTGGAAGGCCGTCATTTTGTGATAAATCATCATAACTACTTGTCCGATCGTTAAACACGAACCGTAACGCACAGAACTGCAAAAATGTCACACCGAAGAACAGTAAATAAAATTAGAACGGATTTAATTTTATAAATGAGTAACTTAATACTCGTAGATAGCAAGTGGTTTACCAAAGCAAGGGCATTTAGTTGTTAGCCAGCTTTCTTGTATAAGGTTGATGCATCAAATGTGAGGATGTAATCAAACTCGGACCCAATTTTTAACGTTTTCTTCACTCTTGATTACCCCCCCTTTTACAGAGACTGATTTACAAGCGTCTTTGGTGTTCCTTACAAAACTTATTGCTTGAATTTCTCTTGGGGAGTTTGCATGCCATTGACAGAGAACCAATCTCTCTGTATACGCACAACTTGTCGCTTACCATCAAGTTGTAACCCATTTTGTTATCGTTTAAAGTGAATAAAAAGTGTCATTTTCGATCTATACAATATTTTGGGCGTGTAAGGATTTTTTACGAGCGTCCTGCTTCCTTGTTCCTTGTACGCCTTTTCATCTCAGATCGTATGTACTTGAAGGGTAGTTATTAAACTACGCGAATTCTTAATTCGACGAATGTTACCTCAGAGCACCTTTTACGTTTCTCGCATTCTCCAGTTTCCGCTTCCATAAAGCCTAGATGCCAGTTCTATTCAAAACAATGTATCTGATCACATCGTAGTAAACATAATTTCCACTTTCTCAGTCAGCTCCATATCCCATAATATTCATGCCAATTATTGCCAAATTATAAATTCACACGCCTGTATGTTTATGTCAAAGTCTGTGCCATTTTGATTGTCCTGTCATGTTTGTTTGTTACCAGGGACGCCTAGGGCATTTCATTAATGGCTTCCTTCATCCTCTAGGTTGACACGCCTTCATTTTAATAAATTGACAATAAGTATGGCGTTTATTCCCAATCAAACGAACAAAGGAATCGTTCCTTTTAGATTAATTTCGTTTTATCTGCCAGGAATCAACAGTACAATCCTTATCGCTAAAATAAATGGTACGCCGCTCCCAAAATTAATTTTCTCCATTTCCATTTTGTAACCATTAAATCCCATCTAGCTTGTCAACGCAGAGTGCGACTTCGGCATAAATCCTCGCCATACAGTTCATTCCAAGAGGTCACGTCGCGAATCTTTAACCACAATTTCAACAAATAAGAACAGTTAAATGTGTTTACGGCTAATACAGAATTGCTCGAGCTACAGCTGTATACGATATCTTTACATAGTTCGCTGTAGATGGGGGGAGCCTCATGTTGCCCTGGTATTCTCAGAGCTAACGTCAGATAACTGAAACAACCTTGAGTAAGACATTAAACCCTAATCAAACAAACCAACAATCAAACAAACATACGATAAAATAAAAAAAATTACATAGTAAATATATTTATCGGTTTTAATTTGCGGAAAAGTTAGCGGCACTAATTTACCGAATATTACTACATTCCAAATGATCCTGGTTATGGCCAAGCGCTTCTGTAAGCAAGGTCATGGAGGTAAAACGATGACAATGTAAATTTAGAAATGCCACTTCCATTTATTGTTTTCGTTTGTGAACCTGCAATGTCGTCTGGAAGGAAAATACACCGGAGCATACCTCCCATGGAGTTACAGGTATTGGTAATATTTCAGAAATTTCCTCAACGAATTTAGTGTAGGCCTACACAATCAAACATATAACCCTAATAGTTGTCGGCTATTTTACTGTTCAATATTGGCTACAATATTGTTCATGTTCTTCGTTCACTAAATTTACTCTTACCAACATATATTAATAAGCAAATCTAAATAACATTGGCAGTGAATATATTAAATATTTATTTATTGCACCGTTTATTTTAATAATTTACATAAAAGGATCGATGGTTGGACTTTTGGACACACAAAAAGTAGCAATAGTCTTGCAAGGTGAGAATGTCACGGAATTCATTCCAAGGGAGAAAACTTTGTATAAAAGCAATCATGCCAATTTCCTTTTCCAAGTGAGTCGTCTGCTTTAGTCGATGGATGGAATTATCAGTTTTAAGAACTACAAGTTTATATTGATTCCATTGAAAGTTTGATTTCCTGATGATTTCCTATATGAGAGTTCGGCCTCCAATTCCTGCCCCGGGGGCGGCACCTGTTGCTCCTAGACCTGTTCTTGGGTTCCGCCTAACACCCATCATACGCATCATCTGGGCCATTCGACTGGCAGCAAGCCTTTGTCGCTGGAAACGGTATTGCGCCAGGCCCAGACAATCAGCCATCTCGCATGGTTCTGCGAAGTCTTCGATTCCCATTCCCATTCCCAGTGGGCCCATACCCATTCCCATTCCCATATTCATACCCATCATGCCTGGCATCTCTGAAAGTATAGGAAGGAAAAGATATAAATAGATATTAAAGCAGTTAGCTTTATTCCCACGGATGAGTAAAAGAGCCACATGAATGCAAATTATTTTCAATATTTCCGTTAGTTTTATAAACATCGTCAAGAATGTCTTTACATAAGGTGTATATAAATATATAAGGCTATGTTTATCTTTTTTCCATTACGTTCACTACATCATGTACATATAAGGGTCACAGATACTGCTCATAGAACATCATGAAGATAATTAACTTTAAGGATGGCCATCATTAAGAGGAATGTAAATATAAAATTTTTAACGTGTTTTCCAGTGTGATATTTGACAAAGTAAGTAAGCTGCTGTAAAGAAACAAAGGGTTAAAGACGGTAGATACACAAAGTACAGGGATGGCGCCCGGGGAAATCAGGGGCAGAGGTAGGGCTCAATCCGAGTCACACGGATAATCACTGTGACAAAGATAACATTGTATGAGGACTTTTGAATATTGTATATTGGTCTCTTTTGTTCATTATATAATCTTTTGATATCCTACTGAACAGTACTCCCTCTTATCTTGGACTAACCAAAATCGTAGGGCTCTGTATGCTGTTTTATGTGCATATCTGTGATAATTGCCTAAAAAGAATGCAACTGGATAATGTCGTAGGCTTACTCTACAATATGTATTGATTCGTATTGAAAATCATCATAACTAGCAAATTACAATAAATTATTCATCGATTCAGAGCGTGCATATGTAAATGATAATGTGTAAGCAAAAATAATATCAAGGTAAATTGGCTTTACAATGAGAGGTAAGACTTGTATATCCACGTTAAAGCATTAAAGCGCACTTGTCTTTATTATCATTTATTCTGGGTAAAACAACACGTGACATTATTGATACCACGTTGTAATGCGAGAAAGTGTGGGAAAAGCCAATCGTGCATCTAACTCCGATAAAGGTAGAGTTGAATAAATGTTGTGATTGAAGAAGCTTGATCACACAAAAATATGTTTCATTGCTTAAATAAGATAGGTATGCGATATTTCTTAGTTGACGACCATCCTTGCAAAAACCATCGCAATTGGTCAGCGGATAAGACACAGGGATTTGAGTATAAATAGGCTCAATAGCTGATAAGTGAGCTTATACAACATAACGCATATTTGGCTTAATTGTTCAATCAAAGGGTTGGAGTCATTTATTAAGGGGTTTGTTTTACGGTTATTTCACTTAAATGAGGTATAAAAAAAACCTATTCAACGTCATGTATGTATCCAAAGACAGGACAACGACAAAGCACCGTACGAAGCTATCACATCAGGTGCATGGTTCCGGATGATGCAGTATAGGCCTTACAACTCTAATGTAGGCGGAAACCGTTTTATCTAATGGCGAAAAGTTGCAATAACAAACCAGAGATTGTGTGTTGAACTAATGATCTGGTCTGTATCAACATAGGGAATCGGAATGTGAACAGACCATCTGAAGTAACTGGCAATTGACCTAACCTGTATATATATGCGAAATACCAAACTAATTCCTTCACTTTATAAACGAATATATGGTTTCCATACATAATATATTCAGATAATAAAAGTTCACGAAGCACGTGAGTTGATGGTTACTCGGAGACACTCTGTCAGATATCACATCAATAAGATTGGTTGGGGTGACTCATTATGCAATTATTATGCACACGAAGACAATAATCCAAACATATTAAATGTACAAATTAAACTAATCCATTAAATGTTTTGAACTTATTTTGACCTAAGTATAAATTATTACTTATGAGCTTTAAGAACAAGATATAATATCGACAAAATTAGATTTAAGCAAGAACAAAAGAGGTCACGATTATTGCATTCAGTGGTTACTCCACAATGCAAAAAAAATGAAAGCGTTTTATTTGTCAACCGTAAATAACAAATCGATTTAAATTTTGACTATCGTTGAATCGGTTGCTGAATTATTCGCAAGCCTTGTTGATTTGTTTGTGTGTATATATATTTTGAATAAATAAAGAGATAAAAAAACTGCTTGTGTCCACCGGGATTCGAACCCTGGACCTTGTGGTTACAGGCCCAACACTGTGCGTGTTTATATAGGGGTGGACACGGTTGTGAAAGAGGCACAATATCCCTTATTTTAAAGTAGTTTGTGTTTTTTTTGTGCTATTTGCTATAGTTTTCTGAGTATATCCAGCTCGTGGAGGACTTTGCTACTAACTGGTGTAAGGGATCTATTAGATTACATGTGACGATGTAAAGTTGATCTACTCCTGATAAACAACTGAGTACAAAGTTAAACGACAAGCCAAAAAATGAATAACTGCACACATGTTGTGTTTTGTTGTTGAAATCGCTCTTTAAGGGATTCTTCCCATGATGGCTTTTGCGGCCTTTCGATCACAAACTGTCATTACCATTAATTTTTAATAAATACAATATATAAATTAAATGTATTAGTATATTATTAAAACTTGAAACAAAAATATAATCTATTTTCAATATATATACATGTTGTTAACTGTGTTTTCTACGTTTTAATTTTATTTAATTGTCTTTACGCATTTTATAGTTAATACATATTTTAGATTTCTTGTCTCGTACCCGTCCTTTGCACACAGAGCCGTCCAGAAAAAAAAAACTTTTTTATCTTTTACACAACAGAAAACAAGTTGTGTTTCTTTGAGTACCTCTGTTCTGATTATAAGTTGGTTAAACATTTTACACTGTAACGCGCATGGTTCATAAACCATTGAACTTTGCACAGTACTAACTAACGATTCACACCTGGTGTACACAGATCACATATAAAAAAATAAGTCCCTCGTCCATTCACAAAACGTGTTATATGCAAAGGTCGTAACCTTGTTCATTCGTGTTTCAAACACTCTTATCTCCTGCTATAGGAAATAGGGTGAAGCTATATGCATAGATATACTATACTAAAACATGAATAATGATTCATGCAAATTAGATAAACAGTGACGTCATACAAAAAATGAACATAGGCAGAATATAAAACCCTGTGGCACTCCGTTAATACATTTGTTAATAAACTTGCGCTCCTACATAATTAAACACATTTTTGTATAGCCATTATAAAATGCTTAAGTCGTGGTTAGACACATGCATTTTAGTTCGGCGCAGAATTCCCAATACAGTCAAGTTTTGCCTTGCAAAAATCAAACTTACTGCTCAGACAAACATTGTTAAAAACAATTTTGTCAACAAAACAATTTATTCTTTATATCGTCAACTTGGTAACCGATGCAGATTTCTATTGAAGGTTTCTTCTGTGTGTATATGTATCAAATTTATATTAGGTATGTGTGTTTATTCTATTTACTACACTGCGTTTTAATTTGTTTGCCTAACTTTATCGTATATACAATGAATGCTAAGAAAGGAAAGACTCGAAATGTAAGTATCTGACTTACCAATCGGCCGATCGACTGATTATTGATTATAGACGCAAGTTATGTTAATAATTTTGTTAGTGTGTTTAATTTGTACAGTTGTATTCGAGGTTGTTTCACTGCAATGACGACTTTTCATTTCAAGCATTTGCGTGTAAAACCGTCAAGAAACCACGCATAATGATATAAAATCAGAATATCTTAATGCGCACTTACGTCGCTTAACTCTATCGACGGGTGTTGAAACCACCAAAGCTGTTAACAGAAGTAATACCAACAGGCTCATCTTGAACTGCATCCTTTAATCTGAAATTAAAACAGACAGATGGATTAATGCTGAAAGAAACAATGAGAACAAAAACAGAACAGGGGAGACACGAATATACCACGGCATATAAAATACAGGGCTACAGTTGTAATCTTTTGAAAATAAAATGTATGTGACAGTACATGACACATTGGCCGTAAAATGTCTTGTTTTGGTCAAACTTGAATGTCCCATGGAAATGTCAATGCATGTGTTGTTATATCCAGCATTGTTATCAGGAGCAACTAAACAAATTTAACTTGTATGCAATTATCAAACAAAATCTTATTTTGTATGGTCCTCTCTTGTTATCCCCCCTTCCCTTAACGTTGAAAGGACTACTCATTAGTGAATGGTGTATACGAGAACAGTCAAATCAGTCAAATTCCACGTAAACACATTCTATTTGATATCAATGTTGAAAAAAGTTTTTATTGGTTCAAATAATTATGAATCAGTCGCTCAACAATTTGACCCAGTGTCTAAATAAATTAGCAGCTTTTAAATTGTACCTTTGGTGCGAGTGAACCTGAGAAGGGGGTAAATTATCTACGTCTATAATCGATAGGAGCTTGTTATGAGTCCGTTAGTGTGTCTGCCACTTCTATGAAAATAATTACACAGCGACAAATTAGCTATTTCTTTAAATCCGCACAACATTACATCAATTATATCCTCCCAGTGTTTAGCCGGTTTAAACAATGTCCCATATAACAAAACACATGTCGTGACAATTTCATCGGAGCATCCAAGTGTAAAAATGTCAACGAGAGTTACATATGTACACTTGGCCTATATATTCTTCTACGTCTTAATATTAATATGACGTCACATCCTATATTATATATTGTTGATTACTGTCCCCCTCGCCGTTTTATGTCGCCTTTTCACCAGAACATACTCTGATTGGTTTGGATCACAATACTAATTCTATAGATTTTTAGAACTGTATGTTTGTATTCACTTGAGAAGGGCGCCGGTGTGAGGGCTGTAGCTAGTAAAAAGCCATGCTAACATGAAATAGCTCAGAAGATCAACTTTTAAAAATAAATTTTACAAATTTATATGGAGTTTTTTTGCTTTTAAAATAATATAAGAGAGGGAAATTCAATATTCTACTTTGTGATATTATTTTTCTAGCCTCTATATAAATTTTTAAATTTAAAATAAAAAGTCGAATTCTTGAGCTACTCTCTATTTACACAAGTTATATCAAATATACATATATGTATAAAATAAGCATTAACCATAAACTAATAGACTTAGTCACTGATACACAACTATTGTTTGGCTATATCAGCTGTCAAACGACTGAGGATTAAACACGCCGACTTTTCTTTCGTCTTTTTGTAATTGATAGACAGGGGAATTTAATATTTTACTTTGCCAATTCCAAAAAGACTAAAGAAAATTCGGTGTATTTTGTCCTCAGTCGTTTGACAGCTGGTATTGCCACTCAAAGGTTGTATACTCAGTGGCAACGTTTATAAGGGTACCGTTAAAGTTATTTTATACATATGTAAATTTAATATAGCTTGTATGAATCTATCTGACATGTGTTAAATGGGCATTATGTACCAAAATCATTAATATGTTAATTTTAATGTTATTAAGAACAATGTTAAGTTACACAGACAGTCCGTCAATGAAATATGTGTGTAATACTTAACCAAAGCTTAACATTTCTGCATTAAAAATATCTCGCCACATATTTACCAAAGACAGAAAGCTCTCCGACTAGCATCGATAGTATGGTTTGCTTTAGCTGGCACTAAAGTAATACCTAGAGAGCAATTGTTAGTGTTGAGGTAGGCCTCTTAATAACCGTGGGTCCGGTTGCTCGAAGCGCTATTAAATCTAATTGGCTATTAGGCGACGTCACAGCATGTTTACGGTCCATTTCAAATCCTCTATTAGCGATCAAAATTGGTGTTTGTGATTCATCGCCTTTCGAACAACTGCCCCCAGTGTGCAATCATTATCGTATAGCAAAATTCATGGGTGATAGCGATAGCGAAAATAATTCCTTTTTAAATTGACGAATAGTTCAACAGTATGCTGTCAGCATATGTTTGTATTAATTAAGCCTGTAAAAGGGTTTCAGATGGTGCCAGAAATAATTTAATAAGTAAAAGCCGATTACAGTTTGACTGGAGTCGACCGCTTTTATCGTACATAAGGGTTTATTAGTTAATCAGACACGAAGACGATACGCTGTCCACAGAGACACCGAGTTAAAATTCAGCCCAATGTTTAAAAGCCAAATCCGAGATCATTCTTAACTCATCACCTGGCAGTTAGATTATGATCATCACCTTACAGTTTCCCAGCAAACTGCTCTGTCGTGTTGGTGAATGGTTGCCTATAGCATGTTAACACGTAAAAAACAAAGATAAGACTACTCCGTTTCTTTCGATACTTAGTAAATTTTGCTTAGTAAATGGCTCCAATATATCATCTTAAGAAACAGTTTATCTCAAAACTGAAAAAACCTACATTTTATTAATACACCCACAACGAAGAGTACTGTGTCTCGAATTTCTTACATTTTTACGTTTCTCCTTACAATGTTTCTATCGTTTCCTTATATCATACTCTCAGTTATCAATGGATGCATTTCTCGTATGATAAGAATTATCATATCATATTCTCTGTGGTATTTTATGCTTGTTCACCTTGTTATGTTTCCCGGTATATCATACTCTATGTGGTGTTTTTCCTTGTATACCCTGTTATATTTCCACTCATATCATACTTTCAGCAGTGTTTTAGGTCTGTATACCTTGTTATGAGTCTCATTATATCATACTCTCCGCTGTGTTCTATTCTTTTATACGTTGTTATGTCCCCCTTATATCATACCAGAAGTCTATCAAGTAGAAGTATGAAACCAGCCATTACCCAGTCTCAATGGCATTGTGACCAACCCAGCGCT
>JAVFBW010180489.1:0-10710 GCA_034783835.1 Mopalia ciliata
CCCCCCCCCCCCCCCCCCCCCCCCCCCCCCCCCCCCCCCCCCCCCCCCCCCCCCCCCCCCCCCATAGCTGTAATTATATTTATATGTGATTAATCGGCCAAGGGTTGTAATACAAAGTAGCTCTCAACAAAACTCTTGGCTAGCGAAGATGACACAGGTATGACATATACAACTTTACTATATCTTGGATAACATTATACATACATATTGTAATCCCAGACTAAATATGGTAGAACTTTATGTAAAAACTTTTTACTTTTATCGCAATAAAAACCAAACAACATAAAATGACATAGAAAATCAATATACTTAATGATTAATTTAAACATTTTCGCAATAATGATAATCGCAATGGGCGATGAGACAGAGGCCCAAATATATGGACAACACATTCAAGCTATATTTCGGTAAACTTTCTAACGTCGTAATCAGGCACGTTATGACTGATATGACGTTGTCGGAAACGGCGCTGAAACATGCAATTCTACCTCAATAAGAAAGTGTATATAGTTTGTGATTATTTGTTTTTCTGTTTATTTTTATCAGTTGTTTTGTATCGTTTGAAAGTTTAACGGTTATACCAATTTCTTGATTCTCTTTAAACGGATTCTTGTGTCATCTTATGGTCCAAGTTAGGACTCAAAAAAGTTAAGAATTGGTCCCATTATAGTGGTACACCATGCTACAGAGATAGCACCTTTCATCGCATGCATTAATGAAAAAAAGCTTTCATATTACGCCTTTATTATCTCGGTTCTATAGTACAACCGTGCTTCATACCAACAACCCTTCGTCTATTGCATTACAAGAAGAAAAGGATTTCATATATACTATCGTTTGAGTATCTAGTTGAATATATAGCCTACAACGTGTTCGTCAATTTAAGCATAACGAAGTATGGGCCCCGCGTTCAAAGTATGCTTTATTAACTCAAACGATTTCTGACATAGGCCTAGATTGTCCGAATCTCAAAAGGAATATTCGAGTAAACGTAGACGCAGGTAAATTTTTCTGAAATTCAATTTGCTGGCGATCTTGACAGGTTTCGATTATGTTGGATGTTCACTTATAGAAAATTAAACTGACCTTAAATATTTTGGGATTACACTTTCTTAGTTCGAACAGATTCTAGTTCAGAAAGTCTTGCAGGTTGAAACCCGTGCGGGAATCGAACCAACGACCCTCAGAGTTAGGCACCGATTCGCCAACAGTAAATGCCGGACACCTAGACCACTCGGCCACCCGGCCTTCTACAAAAAATATTCATTATCGTAAATGTGGTTGTTCACGATTTAGATTTAACTGTATGCGGAATGATAATAGATTATTGTGGTTAGGATTTGGTTGTATTTCTATGGATCTTTCAATGAATGCGATAAACATTTTATTTTGTTCAGAATATTGGGGTTCTTTCTAAAATAAGTGCTTGTTGTCGCGCTGCCATCTGGATAAAACTTTTTTGTCGCGTTTTTGGATTGTAATTGTAAAGTAATACGTTGGGTTTGTTCGCATATTGGCGATTCGCTTCTGGTTGCTTACGCTACTTTCATTTTGATGAAAAAGACGAAAATGTATCACCAGAAAATCATTAATTTGTGTATTTTAGATCATCCGCCCATTTACAAAATCAATAAACGGCTAGCGAGGCAATATGAGACAATCGTCAGTGTGAGCTGGTTGTTTGATATGCTTGTTCTGACATAGATTCTGTGCTTTTCTATTTACTGAGGGCCGTATGCATAAAAGTGGTGTAAGTAAACCATAGTTGAGCCTAAACTCAGGGTAGTTAAACTACTGTTCTTGGGTTAAGAAAAGTGGTATGCACCAAAAGCAGTTTAGTTAAACTTAGAATAACAAAACATCGGATATGCTTACCCGTAGAGTATACAAATACTGCGGTTTAGTGATATTGAGTTACCGGCTAATCCAATCACACCGGCTGAAACAAACCACAATAGGGCGCAGAGACACACGCGGTCTTTGGCTGAACGACTCTTCGGTTGTGGAAGAGAAGATTTGCCTGCCTCCAGTACACCTTCGGCGACAAGTTTTGCTGTTATCGTTGCAACTGCAATCCTGCATAATATCTCAATTTTAAGGGGAGACGCAGACTTTCAGGATGAGGATAACGATGATAACCAGCCAATTCACCCCGATGTACCAGACCAAAATATGGATGGGGCGCGTATATCCGTGCAAGGTTAATTTCTGATCACTTCGCCAATAATTAAAATCGTCTTACAGCAAATCGTGTGATTCTATTAGTACGTTATTAGGTAGACACTGTAAACAGTTACTGCACTTTTTGTCTTATTATGGTATGGTGTCATAACTCGGACAGCTAAATTTAGTATTATGTTTATATTCTTTAAAATAAATAATGCAATTAATACATATGATGTTCCTACCATAGATAACTTCAACATATGATGAAAAGAAAACTGTGGATGTCATTTGCTGAATACTGTGTGTGCGCAATTTGTTGTAAACTGTTGATAATTGCATTGAAAAACATTGCAAGATATAATAAATCCAAAGTGGTACCACATTGTTGTTAAACGTGTCTTAAACAAGCTCTCGTGTTGGTTTAGCTAACCCGCGTGTTTTGTGACTGTTTACACCATGGTTTTGGCTAAACCACATTTGTGTCAACCGATGTCTAAACCAAGTTTAGCTGTATTCTATGGTTTAGCTTAAACTACGTTTATGCATATCAGTAGTAATTTAAACCAGAGTTTATCCTCAGTTTAAGCTTAACTTTGGTTGAACCTCTTTTATGCATGCGGCCCTGAGTGTTTGGAGCCCAACCTATAGGCCTATATGTCGATAAAAATGACGACTTTGAGAATCTTAATCCAAAGAAAGTGTTTATGTCCATTTTTCTTGTAACACAGCCCTGATAAAAGATATCATATAGTATTTGTCAGTGTCCGGTAGTAACGGACAGAACTGTAGAGCTTTCTCAACTGTAACCCTGTCATGTTTATTCTTCCCATCACTGGAGACCACATATATATCCAACTTATTTTAAGACTGTCTCAGAGCGAACAAAATGGACTCATCGGCGTTGTGCTTTAAGCATGCACCCGCTTAACTGTAAAGGAGAAACACATTTATGGAAACAATTCCATAAGTCTTTAATGAAGAATTCTCCTTAACTTGTGCCCAACTTATAGTAACCTGTTAAGAATAATTTATTAATATATTTGGAACAATCCATTATCCTTTCCCCGGGGACAAATTCCTTTAAATTTATGGAATATTCCGCTGGTATTCCTTAACACTCTCTTTAAGATATTAAGGAATATTTTTTACAGTGTATATGCATGCATGTAATTGCTTGTCTAATATGTATACGCCCATATAATCCACAAAGCAGTTATATATTTTCTTTTTGACAGAAACTCAGCACACCCATCCACGTAAAGATGAAGGGACTGGTATTTGGATTGTTGATAGCCTTGACCACAGCCTGCACTCCACCAAAAGGATGGAAACCCATGTCTATGGAGGAGTTAATTCCTAAATACCCTCTCATTATGTTGGCAACTCTTAAAGATAGTGTGCCCCGAGCCCCATCTCTCGTCGGTGGACAGAAGACCTATCAAATATTTTGTGTCCTAAAGGGGGACAATCGTCCAGTACCGGCAATGATTACCATGGATGATCCGTCGAACCCGTGTGTCGGAATTCCTCCCGGTGTGGGGCAAAGCTTCATCATAGCATTGAGCAGAACCAACGACACGGCTTTTACATGGTGGAAAGATGCGGGTTTAGAGTCTATCGTTTACGACTACACAAAAGAAAATCTCGCGACGTTCATGGAATTTTGCGAGCAACAAAATCCAACAACACCCGACGATCAACAAATCTCTGGAAAAGGCAACATGACGTGCCCGGAGGTAACAGACAGGCAGCGCAGCGCCATATGCTCAGGAACAAATCTCTCAGTGAAATATCTATTCATAAGTCTCTGCGTCTTCTTCGCCTTTAGCTTCATGAAAAAATAAATTAAATCAATTGGATTTCATTGTTTGGATTATTGAAAAAAGCCTTTTTAAAAACTGAACTTTTCCACATCCTTCATTGGTGGCAAGCCCTATGACTGTTTTACCTCGAACTTGAGCCAGGGATGCTATTTTTTTGTTTTTAGAGCACAACTTAAGTTGTTTTCGGTGGATATTTCGTTAAAAAACACACACAGCAATGTCAAAAGTTAAGAAGTGTGCTCGTTATACCGAGAAATTTCTGCAGCAATATATATTCTAATATTGCGTTAATATGTAAAGACAGGTGATCTAGCCCTGTATTACGTCCAATCACAGTCAGATATGTATATGACTAGCGGTGTATGACTTTAAATAAAAGAACACTTTAAATGTTTATCATATAAGCCGGGATAAATTATGTATCCCATGTGGGCCTATAAAGAAGGTAGCCTACTGCGCAGTTTTCTGCAACATTACCGTTACTGTACATTAAATTAAACATCGATTAAACATTGATAATGAGTCTAGACACTCTTTCTTTTTTTCTCTTAAAAAAATCAGTTTTGTTGAATACTTATAATTTTCAATGCCCGTATATTTATTTTGGTTATACTTTAATCTGGAGATTTAAAAATGAATTGAGAAAATGGTGCTTTTGAAATTGTGTCTCAAATTGAGTTAATCCCCCATATTTAACTGCTCTTTCGATTGCATGATAGAGCTCAGTTAAGATGGACTTTCAGGAGTCCACGGTGCCTTTCCTCGACCGTAGGGTTACGCTCGTATCGCTGGTTATACGAGTGTACCGTACGGTATGCTTTTAATGTTTAGTAACGGTACTGTAAAAAGATAACTCTATACTCTCCTATACATGGTGTATGTACTAAATAGCTGAGGCCAGTTGAGCTTGCCAAAAATGTTGGTTAAAAAAAAAACGAGAAAGGTATATATAGGAGTTACGCTAACATACAGAGATGCCAGAGGACGTCAGGTGAATTGGCGATCTAGATGCTGGGGAACGAAAGGCAAAACAAAAAACAACTGCAGTGTCAAAATAGCCTATGATGCTTTGCTGTACCAGTCTCGTGTTATTAGCTGAGTGAGTACTAGAGTCTGTCCGTAAAAAGTTAATTTCTTATGGTAGCCGATGCAGACCATCTCCCTACCTGATTCTTTCCGTTTGAGAACAAGTGAACAAAGATTTAGTTAGTTGGCCTATATCAGCTTCTACGCTTGTACAAACACTTCATCTGCTTAATGTACAGACTATGTATAACACATACATAATTACTGTTTATTACTTTGTTTGAGTTAATTTGATGATAATATTTTGTATCGTTGTTTTACAACTGTTTCTGGTAACTCTGTAGCATATACCTTACATGCATAGGCTAATAAAAAATCGAGAAAAAACATACCTCATTTATATCAGTGTGATATCATTTAATGTATGGATGTTCATGCGTTATGTCATTTAATCTGTGTTTGTATGCTGTACGTCGCGTAAACATAATCTGTTTTGTATTGCTGTATAGCCGCTTGATTTGAATTGCATTCGTCCGTGAAATATGAACACAATAAACATATATTAGTAAATTAGGTGTGTTTTTTTCGTGATCCTTACCTTTTTGCATTTCAGCATATCACATCTCAATGGAGGAGGGAGGGGGAGAGGGGGTGTAATGGCAAAAAATCTCGGCATTGAAATAATTTGCGTTAAAATAGTGAATAACGCCATTTCATTCACATCAGATTTGAAGCAATCCTCAGTCTGTATATGACTTGTTATAGGACAATTTCAAAAAAACGTACGGAAGTCAAAACGCTGGTGTTATTTAATTCGATAAAATGGCGTACAACAAAACAAAAAAAGGGTACAAAACAAGTGCATGTGGCAAAAAAAAGAAACCCAAACTCATGTCGCAATAATTTTATGATACCTTATCGGACGCAAAAAGCTATTTACAACTGAAACTATTGGAAGAAATGTCAAATTAGACACATGGAATTGTTATACACTTCCCCATATATTGGTATGCGAATTGTTCTGAATCCCGAGCCGAGCAGCTAGGGGAATTGCTAATTCCCAGCGAGAAGCTGGACCAATAGTTCCAATGATTGAGTGATTTACCGATTGATCTCTTTGTTTTAAGCCGTGTTTTATGGTATTTCGCTAATATGACAGCGGTGTACTAGTATTCCAATAATTCTGGGCATTAGCACAAGCATTAAATGTTAGGTATTTTGATAACACGTAAAGTTAATCTTCCTCCAGTGTTCAGTATAGACTGTATTCCTACGCTTCGAGCAAACTGCCCTAATTAAGAAAAAAGGACCCAATGGTAGAAAGCTGTTAACTTATTGTATACACGGCAATGGCGAAAAGCTGGGGAAATAACAATCAAGCTACGCGACCCGTATATGTGATGTTCGAATGTTCTGTATAAAACTAAACGCATGGAGCAATTATGAAAGTAGCAATTATACTCATAATTCCTCCACGCAAAACTATGTGGCTGCAGAATGAGAAATATTTACATACATTGATATATCACAGCCTATTATGTGTGTAAAAACTGGGCTTTCGTGGATTTGCTTCCGACATCCCCACGTCATGGACGGGAAATCTGTTACGTTGGTTTGGGTGTAGGAATATATGAAGACCATGTATTAAGGTAAATGACACATTCCCATTTCTAATATGGCCATAGTTGTGCATTCGGATTTTATTCACACATAACTTGTTTCAGTTGGATGATTTCAGTTTGCAAACTAATATATATGTCTAACATTCCATAACTAAAAGTAATATTTTGGAAAATACGAAATACATTTGAAACGAGGTGGTTGCCCAATCAACACAGCATTGTACATATTAGCCTTATCATAGCATCGTAAACTCCCTAATAGAAAATATTGTTGTTTTTGTTTAACATTTCGACCTAACTAGTTTTAAATGCACTTACCCTAGAAGCTGGGTCGCTCTAATAAAAATAACAGTGGGGTTTTATCTGCCTAATTTGTTATCTGGTTTAACCAACTGGGGTAGACATATTTATAAAAAGTATTATTGTTGTTTTGACTTAAATATAAAACTGGTTTTTGGAAAAGGTCCCATTATATGGCGTTCCCCTGCCGCATACCTTCGCTTTCTTGTTACGATGACCACCACTTTTGAAGCATTGTGACGGCAAAGATATGAACTAAGGCGTACATCGTTTGACAGAACACGACCAGCAATATCATTGAAAATTGGCTTCCTGGCGAATCACTGTTCGGCAAACTTGGTTGAGAATACAGAAAGGTAATCAGTAAGAAAAGGATGCAAACAGTCAGCAATAACTTATTTCATATAGATCAATGTTTAAGCCCTTAGACTAATATTATTGAAGTTTATTTTCGAATACTTACACTGCACGGGGTGTTAAAGAGAGCGATACGTCACAGGATTCATATAAATACATTTTAAACCAAATCAAAATTAACCCCTGGTAAATTTAATAACCGAATTCCGATACGGTATTGTTTAAAAAGACGCACAGGGAATGCCATTAGGTGCTATACGGTTCTTAAACCGTCAGAGGTTCCGTCTTCGAAGGAAAAGCCCCATAACACTGTGAGTTGGCAAAAATCATCGGCTTGTCACCGGTAACTTTTAATAAATGTGATTGGACATAACAGACCAAAATAACGCGATTTGGTTGACGTTTTGTCGAATCTTAATGCAACATAAATACTTGGTGGATAATTTAAATCTGATATTTATCCGACTGAGCTGAGCTTCATCGATTTGAAAATCAGAAATATATCATAAAAAAGTAAAACGGCAATTCTCACAAAACTGAGTTATTCACACATGCAGTATTTAGAAAAACGACATTATTAGGCCAACTGGATTCCTAATTGGTCTGAAATTAAACAGAGATATTATTCTAACTGTCTACATATTTAATCCAAATATTAATGCTATAACTTAGCCCGA
The DNA here is from genome assembly GCA_034783835.1 of Mopalia ciliata. Taxonomy (NCBI): domain Eukaryota; kingdom Metazoa; phylum Mollusca; class Polyplacophora; order Chitonida; family Mopaliidae; genus Mopalia; species Mopalia ciliata. The sequence goes on from JAVFBW010180489.1 coordinate 7,972, forward strand.
TACTTAATGTTTCAAACTGAACAAGGTGCCATTGTTAGTTCTATACACGAAGGTCTGAAGAGAAGAACAACAAATTTCGGTTGTATATTTATAAAGGTAGGTTCCTTTCTTAACAATTCACACCATAACATTCAAATTATTTAATCCAGATAATACCTTATCAACTAATCGGTGATAACTGGTATGCTACTTTAACAGTTATCTTTAATACATGACCAAGCTTACCTGCATGCCTTGCTTTTCTGTGCTGGAATAACCACAGGTGGAAGCGAAGAATAAAAGCGAAAATAATCATATCTATATGCTATATCTCTAAAAAGTTACTATATACAATAAACAACATTTGGATAAGTGGAAAATGTCTCAATAAAACAATAAAACATTGCCAGAGATGTTCTGAAAAATCATGTATCAGCGTATTTGCTTACTTTTTTAATAGTGTCTAAACATAACATATATACAGAACCCTACTTCAATTGTTCAAAATAACATTGCGTAACTCCGCATATAGACAGGGTATTTTGATGAAATAAATCTAACCATTCCACTTTTCATTTCGATTTACAACTGTGTTCAACTGTATATGAGTGATTTGTGCCTAATACGATGCTAAGGATTCGTGAACTTACGACAGCGGTGTATTATTAAAGCTAAGAACCACACAAAACCGATAATAATATATTAACAATGTTGCTTAATTCGAAATAAACTGTTCCTCCCCTGCTCTGTACAGACAGCATGGTGATGACAGGAGTACTACCTTAGTCAGATATCATATTGTTATTTCATTTGTTTGTTGTTTTTTTTTTGCCAGAAGGAATAATACACTGAGATCAGGATGATTTTGTCCGTGATAGTGTTCTTGACATATCTCGGCGAGGTCATGTGTTGCACAGTTCCATTAGAGGAAATGGCGCAACGGTTTGATCTAGTTTTGATCGGGCTAGAGAAGAACCACTTCACTAGAGCTGGTGGAGAGGTAGACAGTGAATTCGAGGTGTCATGCGTTCTCAAGGGAGATGGCGGGATTGTGTACGAGACTGTAAGGATCCGGGCAACTCAGACAAAGTATCCCTGTACAAAGGATACATCCCCGACAAGAATCGGCAAATCATATATCATCGGGGTCAGTCGATTAAACGACAGTAATTTCACTTGGTCCAGCGAAGGTGAACAAGAAACTGTGGCTTTCCCGGCATCAACGGATAACATTAAAACACTTATTCAGTACTGTGAATTTCAGAATCCCAAAGCCCCATTCGGAGAGTCGCTTTTTGAAAGCAGAACACCATGCCCTTATGTAACACAAGATGATAGACAAGACTGTCGGAATTCGTCCGAAATTGTCCAAACAAATATGTTCTTGATTGCTACGTATATTCTACTGTACTTTTTTCTTTTGTTTAAATCCAATGAATAATTCCGCTCAAAACGAAGAATTTGGATGTAGAACATAGGACAGTCACGTACACATAAGACCTGAAAACCAGATCAGATTACCGCAAAAAGCTGGATATTTAATTCATGCTGAAACTCTGGTTACATCACTGATCAGTGGTTATTTATACAAACACTTTTCTATTAATCCGCTGACAACATTAGATGGTTTTTCGAAGGATGGCTAGCCGAACAGAGTCACTGTGACCTGATAGGTCATGTCATAAGGGATGTTCCAGACTGCCAGTTGTAAATGTCGTTGTTACTTGATTTCACGCTTTACTTCCATTTTACAGCTGCTATACCAGAAATAAACAGATTTAAGTACATATTAACGACTATCTTAATTTAATTCCGTAGAAAGTTGTATTATAACTCGGAGAAAACGCATTTGGGTCTAATGTTGGACTAGAAAAACCATGTATTCGCGGATAATAAAAAAAAGAAAAAAAGAAAGCCGAATGAAGGAAGAGAAGGCTATCGGGACTCTTTTGGTGTCGCGAACCGCTAAGGCAGTTTTTCATTCTCTCCCTTGTCAACCATATGAATCTGTCAAAGGGATGTTAATGCTCGTCACGTTTAGTTCACAGTTCAGATAAATTAATAGTTCCATTACTTTCAAGACTGCAAAAACTGCGAAAATCAAGCAAATAGTATATTTTAATATTTTTGACTATATCATTGGGGGCGTGAATGGATTCAACCATTCTGTATAATTGACATTGAATATCAATTGAGGAGAAGTTAATGCTCGTTCTTATATATTCATATTCCGTTTATTTCAAATATTTTCATATGTTTTTGCGGACCGTTACAACGAAAAAAACCGTGAAGGAGGGATCGAGACTCTTATGCTCATGTCTGAACAAACTCGTACCGTAAATAATCTCGGACGGAATGCTCTATTTTAAGGAAGGTAACTCGCTTTCATTATATAACTGTGTTATCCACGTGTTTATTGTTTATGTCTGCAGGCTATTCTTGTGTCGATATGGTGGCGTCATTGGAGCTACATTTTTATTAAAATACTTACAGCGGACGAAATTGGAATTTTTCGCAACAAGGCCTACATAAAAAAGGAATAGTGTTTTGTTTGAAAGTGAGGTTACTCAAGAAACTGGCTTGTTCAACCTTTTTTTTTTTTAAACAAATCCGCGGAGTACTTTGGTTGATTTCCACGCATGCGCACACAAAATCCGGCTGTTACGTTACACGATTTCGTGTAATAATATTGCTTCCATTCACCTCAGAGATAACTGTACCGGTATGGAAACTGTCGAAGGATGTTCCGACATGTCTTAT
>JAVFBW010180500.1:0-10709 GCA_034783835.1 Mopalia ciliata
AAACAAACAAATAAATTATAAAGATACTAACAAGTTTAATCATTTTAAAATGTTCAATTTTATGTTGACCTACATAATAATTTTCAAATGTGTATGCACCTTTGGCTTATTGTAAAGGGAGAGCACCTTCGTCACTTCCTGTTTAGGCAGCAATGGTGCGGGTTTATCCAAAAGTTTTCAGTCTGTGTTAAAAAGCAAGATGGTATTTGATGGTTACAAAAGTACCCGCACCATTACTGTCTTACCAGGAAGTGACGAAGGGGCTCTACTTTGCAGGCGCACAATAATTTGAAATTGTGTTATGTAGGTCATCATAATATTTAACAATTTCATTCATTTAAAAATAATTAAACTTGTTAGTATATTTATAGTTTGTTTGTTTGATTTGGGTCACTGGTATCTTTAAAAAGGGAAAAAGGAAATGTACAGATGAATGACTTCAAAGCATAGTCCCAGTGTATTTATACAGTTGTAATTTGTCTTGCTACGACCGCACAATTCACACTGTTTTAGCTAATATCACATTGACACGTTCAAAATGGTACTAGGTTTATGAGCATGACGTCATGGAGGTAAGCCTTCTTCGGGTTTTAACCAAATACTCAGATATAAGTGTGCCGGTACGGAAAGTGTCGAAGATGTTCCGATATGCACAACTTGGTCATTATACGATTTCACTGATATTCGTCCTAGGTATGGCTCCTCCGCTAGACTTCCAGCTCTGCTTGTTTGAAGTAGGTCCAGGTATCGCCAAAGTAGTCTTTCGCTTTATTGAAGGTTTGAAGAGGCAATGAGACGATCAAAAGCTTATCGGTAATAAATTTATCATTTCATGGTAAAAAAAAACACAAAAACCCCAAAAACTGAATTTCTTATTCGAAAGATATGAAGAAGGCTTCGTCACTTTGTTCACTTCAACAGTGAGATAACAGCCAATTATTTAGCCCTAAATCATCATGCATTTGGTGTATTCACAACAAACAAAACTGTAGGTCATGTATCAAATACATATTTATTCCCCCACAGACATGTCACTCGGCGTCTACATGGACACTGGCGACAAGTTGAGAGTCATTTCTTACATTAACTGGTGGAAGACGTTTTAAAATCGTTCTCTCGCTTTCAGTTATATCAAAACGATCCAATATCTGAACACCTCTCCATATCCTCAACCAGAAAACTTCAGTTTATTATACAACGAACAAATAAACCATTAAATGGAATTTGTGATCCAAAGTCACTATTATCAACAATAAAGACAACAAAATGAAGTCAGTTCCAGTATGTCATGGTAACGATCAAGATGCTTTTCACGTGACGATATGTCTACTGTTTTACTGGTAAACAATGCAGTCACATTCACGAGCTGGGATTCAAATTTACAGAATAGGAAGCACGTAGATAATATGGGTTTAAAAACAAACCCACCAAATGTTGGAAATAAAGTAAAGTCAAATTGGCACATATCTTAATACTTCAGGTGGCTAGATTTCGTCATACAGCAGTCAAACATAATATACGACTACTTCTTTGATTTCAAACGTTTTTGAGATATCTACAATGGTAATTTTTGGCGACAAGTAAGACAGCAGTTAGGTTCACCGCTAAGCAGTCATTTTACACATATCATTCAAATACTCACTCGTTTCTAGAACGCTTAACTGGTTTCGAAAAATATAAAAATAATCTTAATTTTGTAGAAGATGAAGCTGAAATCAATAAGGTCATGGAGGGTAACCCGGTTTTCATGGTCGCGTTGATGGCAGGTTCAGCTGTATGTCTGTCACTCGACCGTCTTCTCAAAATCAGTCAGATATGACAATGTATCAGGTATTAGCTACACCAGCTTACTTAACGTGCTGCGACAGTACACATCAGATAGTACCCACAGTGAAGTACATATACAAACTAATCTACAGCTCACACGATGTTGACAATCTCAAGCACTTCATGCAAAATCAAATGCAAGGCAGGAAAAAAAAAATCTTTATTAAATGGAAAGTTCTGATTCAGCATGCAATGATTATCTCCAAGACATTATAAGTACTAAACGGATCTGGCAAAGCGACGATTCAGGCAAGACGTATGTTAACGGGGAATTGGGCCTGCACCACTTAAAATCTGCCCGACCACCCGAACTAAGTAGCTGTTGGAAAGGGTCATGAGAGAAATAGTGTTCCTGCTTCAAACAGCCTTGTACAACCATCTACTCAGAACCCTTTCCCTGCCACAAACAGGATCGACAGATGAATTTGGAAGACTAGGTCATATGGGTACACCAAGTATATGTTTTTTATTGCAATAAATGCAGACGTGTACAATATACTTTATATTTCTAGTTATGAGTATAGGAATACATTAATACAGAGAAAAGGCAAGAAATAAAATGGTTAAACATGTTATAACATACAAGCCAAACATCAGTTGAAACGAGCAACAAAAGCGTTGATGAAAGTGCTTTAAAAACCAGACAAATCGTATAGGATGAAAACGTTTTGTCATTGCCTATCATTACACTTTAATGTTGTGTTGTTTCAACTATGTACAGCTGAGCCTTGGATGATTGTGGGGGTTCATGATGGCTAAAACAAAGCCAATCATTATGAAGTTTGCCCTTGTTAGCTCAGACTTCAAATAAACTAAAAACAAAATTACGTCCGGAAATATCATGGGCAATATTTCCAAACAATGGAAGGCTTTGGATTTTGTTTCATAAGACTCAGCAAGGGTTAAGCCTATAAAATAAGTCGAGTATGTAGTGAATAACAAGGGCAAGTTATTTGGTGAAAGATTTTTGCAGGAGGCCAGGACATCATTTTTTTGTTAGAGTCACATTAAATGAAATAGAACCTAACCCAAAGACAGACAATGATAACATTGAGATACTGAGCATTACTTTCACAGGAGGTGGGAAGATAAAAGATATATAACAAGGCTAAATATGATGAAATGGAAATAGAAGAACAATGCAAACACAGATGAAGTGCCTAGGGGATGCAAACTAGAACATGTCTTGTGATAAAGACTTCCCAATCATGCAATTTACCCAGAATGTAAACAAATAACTGTGACTAGTTTTAAGTTTTGCCATGAGGCTCACTCCATGCAGAAGAACACATATTTGTTCATGCTGTAATATATTGGGTGGAATCCAGGAGTTCATACCTTGCTTCATCCCATCCCTTTGGCTACAAACAATTTCAGCTTACATAAAACAATATAACAAAATTGACAATGGGACTAAAACCAGCCCCTATAAATACACATATTGTTGTGTGGGAATTTCACGATGAAGATTGCCAGACAATAAAAATTCTCAAAGTAATGAAAATATATGTAGGTATGCCAGATATTGGAATAAGCACCAATTGCTTACGTTTAGGGTTAAACTCAAGTTTAAAACAGAAAACATATACATGTATGCCACAACATGGGTTAAAAATTACTAAGAGTAATTCATAAAAGAAGTTGTGAAACCAATGAATAAATCAGATCTAAAGCACCTTTGTTCTTTCATAAAACAGACTAAAATAGATATTGCTTGAAAATCTAATTCAGTTGGCTAATTTCATAAAAGATATAGATATTCTTTGTAAGTAAAAAAACTCAAATGTATATTGACTTTATGGTAGTTTAAAAAGTAACCATTTTGATCTTTCAAGATTTTATCACCTTGTTCTTGAGTATAGTTAGTCTTTGCGTAAAAAGTTGGCAACCAACATTTATCCATATGCATATGAACAAAAATACAATAATAATAAATAGTAACCAGAAGTAAAAAAAGGAAAATAATTTCACCTCATGGTGAAACAAAATATCGATTAACAAAATGCAACAATACATTGACCAGTTAGAACACAGATGTTTCTAAAAAAAAACAGCAATTTGACAAAACTACAAAAAGTCTACACTACGGATAGATGAGCGTATGTACACAAATTGATGATGCCATTTAGCTCCAATTAAGTTGACTAGGCATTGATATTCATAAACAGATCTTAAATGTCTTCAGGTAAATTCTACGTTTTGTTGTGCACATGAAAAGCATAAACATATCGGTATCTTACAAACTTTTGCACCAATGAATAGCACTGTAGAAGGGAATAGAAGGTACTTTTTCAAGCTTCCATGCATCCAATTTCAGCCTTGATGCGTTTTAAGAATCAGACATATTAGTGCAATCCTATAGAATACCAATGATTATATAATAGTGGCAAGAATGGGGTCATTTCAACAATGTTATTGAAGAGTTACCAAAGAAGGGCATAGTCAAAGAAAAAGGAAAGAATTTAAATTATCATCTATCTACCATCCAATAATAAAAAAAATTAAAGAAAAAATCAATCATTGCTCTTCCAGTGACAGGAGTAATAAGTGACCTTTGACAAAATTTCACTGGAAACAGCTTTGAATAACAACATAAAAAGACAGTAAGCACTAACAAATGTGATAACTGTGACAATAAATAGGATTATCACCTCAATACTTTAGGGCTACATTTATTTACATGTTCTCGTAATATTATTTTGATTTCAGGTCCACAAATGATTAATATTTTGACCAAATCTGGTAAAATTTGCTTTGTTCTGCACGGCAGACATCTCGTCGACACTTAATAATAACCTCAGTGTTAAATTTCCAGCTGACATCATTCCTGATCTACTTGGTGAAATTGACACAAATATTGCCGTTATGAAGTAAGATAAAAAAAAAATCATATTGAGATTCTAGAATATGTTTTCCCTGAAGGTTTGATTAGGAGCTAAAAAGACTAACAAGATAAAAAGTTGTTTGCTATACAGTGATTACCTGGAACCTAACAGGTAACTTACTACTATGTCAACAAGGTCAGGTATATTATCGCACTGAAACTAATTTTTCACCTGGGCCTATGAAGCTCAGGTTTGACGAAACATGTAATTCTATAAACATGAGAAATTGTCCTTTCCTGGAAGAACCATGTGATTCATTATTCACAATTATGATACAATAAAATATATCCCTGCTCGAGCCTGCGAATCCCAACAGCTATGTAAATACTGTCCATGATGATAATTAGCTCCGATATTAACAAGGGATATTCTATGACTAGATATGAGTGGCTGCAGTGTCACCATAAAGCTCTCCACAAATGAGTATTCCGTCTTCATGCACCTTGATTCTCCAGGCTAACTGAGTGTCATTGATGGATTCTGCTCTGTAGTGAACAAACCTGGGACAGGCAATCACACATCGCAACAGGATTTATACATTGTCAAACCTACACAGCACCATGTGTAAAAATCTCATCCACTATCCTATAAGTATCAGCAAATGTCTGTATAGTGACAGTAAGTCTGATAGGTACAAATCACAGGTATTAACAATGAGAAGGATTTGTCAACTAGCATGGCTGACAAACAAAACTAACAAAAAGCTTGTGATCAAGACTAGCACAGAATCCATCGTTAACACCCAGACAGGGAGATTTAGCTGGCAAGATTTTAGTGTTCTGCCTTAGAGTCTCAGCTTCAGTAAGGGGCATACCTTTGGTAACCAGCTGCTCGGCCATAAACGGTTGCCTGGAAAGAAACAAGCAAGGCAACCACGTGTAAACAGAGGATATGTCATGCAGTAATTGGGACGAGGCGATCAAAATTTCAGCAAAATAAAAAAGACAAACATGCAAAATAATGTGAGTCTTGCACTTGATTCAGGGTTGTGCACATCAATCTATCAAATATTCAGTCAGATACAAGAACGTTTCCTTTAAATTCATCCAATAGAATGTATGATATTCCTTATACCATGGAGTATCAGTTAATCACAATTATGAAGTGGACAAGATATCGGATTATGAGAAACAAACTGCCAAACGGCACAGTGAAGAAGCACAAAATCATCCCTTATGTTACGTAATAGTTTTAGATCCATATTATGGGGAGAATAAAGACAATGTTGTTAACGAATCATTAGGGTAATATCAAGCTGGAAAAATAAAACTCACCCCAAAACCAGCCACTGGTCCAATCCCATGTCCCAAATATGGGTCTGCCGCATATTCTCGGCCGTATCTAAACAAATGAAAAACAAAAATAGTAATACAACATAAAACAAAAATTTATGTTTTCAAATAATACAAAGACCAAAATCTGGTCTGTCTGTTAAACTTAATTTAAGATATTTATTACATTAAATGTTGCAACTGGAACTGATTTTGCTCAGCTAGAAGATTTATTAGTTTTTGTACTTAAATAAATTAGTGATATTCATTCGTGAAAATCTTTTAGCTATTAAAAGGACTACCAACAAGGTCAAAGGCAACAATGATAAGGTACAACAAGAGTACAGTATATAATAGATAGTACAATGAGATGGAGTTTACAGTGCAAGACATTTTCACTGATCTCCTACAGTTTGGTCTTTAACTCTTAAAGCACCAGGAAAAAAAGAAGCTCCAGTTATTAGTAATGCCAGCATTATCAGAACCTATATTTCTCTTCTACAGTTTCAACTAGAGTAGATTAAAAGGAAAATTAGTTAGATTGATGAATTGAAATGAAAATCTTACCCAGCCGCAGCAGCGTATTGGGCTGCAGAGGCTACAGCAGGGATTGCATAGCGAGCTGCTGCCCCAGGATATCCAGCCGCATATGGTTGTGATGTAACAATCTAAGAAAAAAAATAATAAAAAATTTCATAACAGTAAGATAATAAAATTATACATTCTTGTACAGTAAATTTGTAGTTATAAAGGGTAGTTCAAACAATTATTTGGTTGAATTGGTAACAACTGCAGCTCCTTTAACTTAAATTATAAGTTTTGTATTACAGTAGTCTTAGGATATTTTGTAAATAACCAAGAGTTGTTCCCCTTTCTACATGTACATATGTATATCAATGGGAGTTTTGATATGTTTGCAAGGGAGGTAATTTTGTCTTCAAATGGCTTCTCTTCTAACACATGCGATAGTGGTACTTTTCAATGACGCCACACAGGTTTAACTATTAAGACACTATATAAAAGACTGTTGGCAATGGCCCCTCAACAAAAAAAAGCCAACAGAACCCTCAGTAATACTGAATAAATAGTCACTCAAACAAAATCCACTCATATTATGTCAAACACACTGCAAATGATTATGGCAGGGAGTATTTTATAAGCACACATCAATACATATTTGTTTCTAGTTACTTTGTAATTTATTGAATAGAATAAGGCTGAGAAATTGCCAATAAACTTGGCAATGATGTGCAAAACAAAAGCAAAATGAAAACAATTTAACAAATAAGTTGTAAGGAAGGAAGTTTCAAAAACCAAAGCCAAACTAACATAAAGGGATAAAATGGTACAATAACAACCCGTGTTAATAAAATTAATTAGATGTGAATAAAAATCTGTGACCTGAACACAAAATGGAAAAGGCTATAAATGATAAAGAAGAATAAAAAGTTTATGAAATTATGCAAGAACTTGAGTGTAGCATCATACAAAAATATTATATGGCCTGGTATTTGCAAAATGTCTAAACTTTACTGTTAATTTGATTGAAGTAGACGAAAACTTAACAGTGGTCTTAGGGCTGAATTCACAATTAGGAACAATTGTGAAGTGGCCTAAGGATTTTGTCTTTCTTGGTAAAGATGTTTGATTTATTTTTGATAGAACATTTCAATCTAACAAGATACTTAATTTTCTTGGCAACATTTGCTTTGTTTATTTGCTTGATTGGGGTTTAATGTTGTACCCAAGGGTATTTCACTTTATATCAAGAAGGTTTCTGCTCTTCACACTATTCCTTGTTTAAATACAGAGGAAAACAGAGCGAAAAACTCATAGATGGTAGATACATGTATCTTCTTCCATACAAATGCACATAGTTTGTCATCTTTAACAGCTTTTGAATCTCAGTGTGATATTTCAAATTTAAGTGTGTGTGTTTGTAAGTAAGTAGGATAAGTAAAAACACCATGCATCTACTTACAACATTACCAACCTGATACCGCTCTGGGTATGCGGTCGCAGCTAAAAATGGGTCCTGGTAAACTCCCCTGCAAACATATAAAGAAAATATTATAAATAAATATCTTGTTTAATAAAGTGAATTACAGAACAAAAAATTTTTTAAATACATAAAATAAAATAACTATTTTACAAGAGTTAAGTGTTTTTCAGATGCTTTATTTGGAGTACTTACAACCAAAAAACTGGGTTCAATAAAACAGATTTCAATACAGTCCCATTAAATGCCCAATTGCATAATTGTTCATTCCAGTAGTAATGAGTGAAAGAAAAAAAGGGTACAAGCGTACATAATGAATTTAAATCATCTGAACCCAAATAACCTCTTTATTACTTGTACCAGATGTTGCAATATACAAAAATATACTTTTTATTTGTGTCCTAAAGTTCAATTTCCTTCAAAGGGTGGTGAATTTGCTGGATAACCCGACGGATAATACCTCCCACCATAATGGAATCTAACTAACTGTACAAATACTTGTTTTATGCTTTTCGTCATTTTATAGCACGACTGGATGAAAATACTAGGTTTAGAAATAAGCAGAGCCATTGACGCACTTGGACAGCTTCCAACCGATTTGGCATCAGAACAGGGATCCAAAATAAAAACCCTTGATAGATTTCTATCCTGGTGCATAGCGATTAGTCATGTACTTCTATTCCACAAACACACATTTTGTACTAAGTTTTTATTGTTGTCTTTTACTAATGCCAATAAACCGTTTTATACATCAAGACATCAGATGTTTGTATACATACAAATATAGGATACAGCAATTTTATTGGTTTATGAAAATGGCACTTCATACTGTTATGAAAATTAAACAAAGTAACATACTATAAAGACTCCGGATATCTGGAGCAGTGGGATGCACACTGATTTATTGGTTTGTTTGTATGTATGACAAAATGTATGGGGTTTAACATCCCAGCTGATACCATAGATGTTTTCACAAATACACCCTTAAGCCAGTAAGGCAATACATGTCAGGTGGCTTCAATAAGCAATAAAGATAAAGGTTTAATAACCAACCCAAATAGTGGATGATGGATCTCAAAGAGTTATGAAAATATGTGACAACTGTTTTTTTTTTGTTGCTATACTCACATCTATAGGATTGTTTGATTTGAGTTTAACGATGTTCACTCATATGATAGTTTCTTGAACATGATACAGGAAGGTTATACTTACGCTGTGTATGGCAATGCAGTGGCAGCAGTGGCAAGTGGGGCTGGGTGGCGGAATGCAGCGGCGGCCGCAGCGGCTGCGGCTGTGTATGCCCCCCTGGCAGCGGCTGCCCTACCTCTTGTTAATGCTACACCTCTTAATGCAGCAGCTGTTGACAGATAGAAGAAAACAAAGCACATATGTTAATGAGTGTTCAAATTAAAACAAATCGTCAAGAGTCAAGACAATAAACTGTTGCAGGATGTGTCATTGAAATCATATTCAAGATTTATACAGATTTCAACTGAATGGAGACTTGAATAACAGCTGTATTTAACAAGCATCTTAAACACTGCAATTGTTTCTTCTCAGTCACCCTTAATACATAGAACAGCATTTTAAAGTTACCATTAATAGCATTTTCCAATTTTTTAAATATCATACAATTTGGTGAAAATGCCTCCTCACATGCCCCCTCCCCCTTTGCCAAAAAATCAACAAAAAAGCTCAAGGCTACATGAACTTGCAGAAGCTCAGAAACTTTCTCAGAATGTACACTACTATGTACACAGTCTGGGTACGAGTCATACCATTGTGCAAATAACAGGGTGTACACATAAAGGGGAAGTACTAAAGAGATGGATGAGGTAAATGGTCTGGGCTATTTATACACATACGTGTATCAATCTCGAACTACAGATAGGGCTATTGCACTAGAAAAGGAGAGAAAGCCAGCTAGGATAGAAATATTGGAAAACTGTACATGAGACTATACAAGTATATCACAATTATTGCATCATGGGGAGGCATTTAATGGGTTAATTATACTGCTGGTATTGTTCACACACTAAGTCTGAGGCCTGAAATAACTGAATAATATTTCTTCTAATAAAATATACATGTGCAACTGTTATTTGATATAACACATGTGGCAGTGCTGTCAACTAATATTAAACCTGAGGTGATTCATAACTATATAAATGCCATAAAATTACTATTCAAGGCCATTTTATTTTATCTGGCAGTTTTTTGGTCCATTTTGATTTTTTCCACATGCTTGCTGTATGGGGTTAGTCAGAGTTCTACTTGATGGTAGATAATGTAGGCTGTAAAACATGGCAGCTAGATGGAGTGCCTGTGTGCTATGTAGGTTGGTGAATAATAAACATGTGTTTGAATTAACATAAACAAAGCCTGACTATTATTGTGAGTGGAGCCTGATAGAAAACAAAACAGCTGGTCCCATTAACACATAGAGAATGTGATCCTGGGAAATCTCAAGTGCTAGGTATTGACACCAGCATACTGCTAATGTAATTACACCCAATAATAATAAGTCACTGTGACACAGCATCAAATTGAAAGCAAACACTATGGTATATTTAATTATTAAAATTTTTGTTGATGACTACAATTAGTCAGATTATAATCCAACAGTTTTAAGCTTATCAAACATGTTTGCTTGTTTGTTTGATTGGTGTTTAACGTCGTACTCAAGGGTATTTCACTTATATGACGACGGATTGTCCATTTCACACT
>JAVFBW010180511.1:0-10709 GCA_034783835.1 Mopalia ciliata
TCTTGTCTGCCTTCGCTGATGCAATTATAAAGGCCACATGAGGAAAGGCGGTCATTGAATCAACTCATATGGATCGGTCCATCACGCCCGCTTAGGGGTGAACTAATAGCTTTGTTTCTGTAGATATCCTTAAAACAAGGCAAGCTTACAAAAATAATGTATTTGGGCATGAGATACATTAATATACCACATATTTATTTCCATACACCATTTCAACTAATTAATTTCAAGAAAACAAAATGTGTAATACAATTATTTAACATCCAGAAACACCTTTTAAGCAAACTAGGCCAAAACAAAAACATTTATGTAGGTCAGGTCGAATCCTGTTGCCTCGGAACACATCGGGTTTGTCCGTCTAGGTTAACCACCGACGTTCGTGGTATGCGCTCGATGTTGACAAACATGTTAGTAGTATATTTTGCTAACGAAAAACATTAGCTGTAACGAAAGGGGAAGTGGATTAAGGGAGTTCTCCAATTATTTTATCACAATTGATACTACAAATTCATGACGCAGATCTGCACATTTTTCTTGTTCCTATGATATATTATAAAAAATAAATATATTTCTTTCATTATGAAAGTTTCTGCACTCAGACTGGGTGCCAATATATTGGGGTATTTATGGCCCCTTAAAATCCAGTTTTTTTAACGGGCTAATAAAGGAAGCTTCCGACCAGCAGTAAATTTATGAATATCGGGCCAATAATGATTTTCACATATTTGCACACAACAGCTGGGGTGTGTGTGGGGGTCATTTTTTTATTATTATTTTTTTTTTTTTCGCTACCTGCGTGTTAATTCTGTTTAGGCCTATCTAAGAAACTTTTCCAACCAAATCAGTTATTTGTACTATTTCTTGTACATTACTGGCCCACAATTTACGAGGTCCAGCGGTCGCCTGTACCCTGAAAACTCTTCAGTTCTACTTCCACACAACCTTTCAATTTTTATTTTTTTTTTTGTTAACAGTTTGGAAAAATCTCAAAGGTTTTGCTCGCTATGTGGCGATGTTGCTTGTTTGGGATACATTTTCCGCAAAATCAATGGGTTTGCAACCATCAGGTATACCTCTTATTTTTTCATCGCAGACTGGGAACTTTGAAATTAACCAGCGTCATCATTGTCGCACCAGGAAGCCACGAGGCGGGGCACTACTTGTAGTCACAGCTAGTTACTAAATCATCGAGCTGATTAAACTGTTAAAAATGTGTGATGTGGGTCAACATTAAATGGAACAATTTTTTTTATTTAAGAATATATAAATTTGTTAGTATATTTGTAGTAGCTGTCATTTCCTTGACTACGACTTTTAGTTATTTGATCTGTTTCCCAGAACTGTACTAGGTCTAATTATTATATCCTTCCGTTTATCATACGTAAAAATAAGTTAGATCAATTTCATCACAATGAAACACTTACTTTGGAGGAGTGACTTAGATCTAGTTACCAGGATGTTTCGCTAAATTTGGAAATAGGGAATCCCGAAGTGGACTAGATCCTAATACATTTAACCTACCGGTACGTTACAAGTTGACATGACGCACGTTATGTGAACTGCATGTATTCATATTTGTTCTAAGAGATCAATATTTACTCTTAGAATTCATATTTTGCCATAATAAAATATACATAAATATATAAATGTTCTTTGGACTAAAAATTCGATGTGCTTTTTACATAATGTTTTATTTGTTTTGGTGCATTTTCAATGTTTTGATTTTTAAAAATATATATATTTTTTTATCCGGCTCCTTGCTGGAGTATAAGTGGAATTAAGAACCGTATCCTATCTTATAAATATAATATGTGATACACGGGTATTGAAATTTCTACCGAGATATTATTCGTTATATAGTCAGGTAGCCTACATTTACATACTCTTGTTTCTTATATCTGGGGTATAAATATTTCTTATGTTTTTAGTCATAAATATTTCAACTCAATATTAATTGTTCTACTCAATTAAGTAGAAATATTTGTGTACACAAGTATTAATATTGCTAGACTACCAAAGCAATATACTGTCTCTGTATCAATATTTTTAGTTACGTCGGTGTCTCTTGTACTTTTTTTATATTTCAACAAAAGATTTAAGTACAAAATAAAACGAAATTTCAGGAAACAGGAGTGACTATGAAGAAAATGGAACAAAGATTGGGGAAGAACAAAACAGAAAACACATGATGACACTTAGATCAATTTTAGTTTCTACTCAAGTTAAAATATTTAACCAGCCTTGAGATCATTTATACTCGCGTTAAAATATTACAACCTAAGCAGAATAAGTTCAACCAAGTTGAAAATATTTATAATTAAATAGAAATAATTTTCACCTCAGTAAAAATATTTTCTACTAGAGAAAAAGTATATGTCTACTTAAGACGTCTTAAGTAGAAATAATTTTCACCTAAGTGGAAACAATTTCTACTTGAGTTAAAAAAAATCTACTTATAATGGGACAGGCCTGCTGATCGACTGAAAAAAAAAATCATATAGACTACCGAAACATTGTCATTGAAAGATGCAATATTTTAAATCGAATTGAAATTATTGTCAATGAGGTGTAAATTATTTTACTGAAGTAGAAATGTTTTAACTGGAGTTGAATTAATGTCTACATAAGAAGAAATATTTCAGTAAAGATTGTTAAATATTTCCACTGAGGTGAAAAGGCAGTATTTAAAAAAAAATAAAATTAAATCCCTTTTAAGCCACCGTACATACGCGATAACAAGTTTTAAACCTTGTTTTCCTTACCTTGTTTCCAAGGATGTTTTACTTTACCCTATACCAGCACTAGCAACACAGAGGCGATGGCCTTTGGGTATGGGGTTGAACTGATTGTAGCTGTAAACAACATGGCTGCTGATTGGTTGACAACGGTGTTTCGAAGGAGGTCGTCTAAAATTTTACTCTTTACTGGAGCTGCTGTCGGAGTTACTGTTTATATTATTTACCGTATAAGGAAATTGTCAAAAGATCAAACTGATTCAAACGAGGAACCGGGACAGGTTGTTATTTAATTACTAACATTAAGTCTTGAAATGAGTGCTATAGCGTGTATTTCAACAACAACACTATATCATTTTACGAAAGTATTACATGTAGATACTATCATACAGTCAGTAATTACTTATGGTTTAAATGTTAATATCATCAAACAGTAAAAGTTAACTTTTAACAACCCAAAAACTAAACCTCGTAACATTGTCTGGAACGTTTGAATGTAGATGCGTTAACCATGTTTGTCTCTTGTAATCACTACTGTATTCCTTTTAAGAAGGCCGTCGACGTTTGCTATTCATCATTTGGATATTGACAGTACCTCGACGTCCTTTCCTTGGACTCAATTTCGGTATCGAGTTTCTGTGCTAAACACTTTGCGCACAGTTAAAACAAAACTACAGAACGAATTTAGAGATTTACCCACTTTAAATTGCCAGGCTGTGAAGTCACTGATTAAGCAACTATTTTCTAGTATTTTCGTTATTTTGGGATAGTTAGAAAAAAACTATTTTCTACCCTTAATAATGTATTTTCGGTAAATTCCAGAGTCGACTGCCTATTTAATAGGACTATCACTACTGTATCACGTAATTCAACCACTCGTGCCTGCTTTTAGCAGGAAGAGTACAAAACCATGTAATTTTTTGCCCTGTCACTTTAGCTTCTTCGATGATTAAATATCTGAGAAATGCTTTATTGTAAACAGAACTCTGTGATTATGTTTAACAATATGTGGCAGTTAGGTAGCAACCAGTTGGGGTAGACACAGTGAAAATAGATAATAATGCTCTTAATAAAGCTCTTCTGATAGCTGTTGTAACTGGACATCACCAAATTCAGTGTTTGGTTAGCCTTCAATCAAATTGTTTTAAAACCTAAATATGATATGTTTTTTCCCCTGTTGAAGCGAACTCTGGCTAAGGGTAGTTTGCTTGAAGAGCAGCAATGCTGTCATTTCTTAGTCACTGGAGGCAAATTAACTTTCCAGCAGTATCAAAACACCTCCTACTTTACGGTTGTGGTAGTGTGAATTATATTTGGATGAACCGCTGTCATATAAGTGAAATACCCTTAAGCACAGTATTAATCAATCTATCAACCATTGCAAGGTTAAAGTTTACTAAAACAGAAACTCAAAGGCCAACATATTTCATTTTTCACCAGTTAAACCTTTAAGCTGCCTTTAGCTTTAAGCAAATATATAAGCTTAAGCTTAAGCTTATAAGCAAATATATGTTTTTTAAAGCTCCCAGAACAACCAAATAAAATTTATAGGATATTGCCTAGAATTTTAATCGCTTAGCATGCTGATCTTTCAAGGCATCTGTTATAACACGGCGTATACATACATGTACACACGCTAACTTATCCAGGCACAATGTTAATCTGTTGTATACATATCAAATTAGCTCTTTGCGTAGCACCTACATTAATCATGTATTCAGCTAACATTCGGTTTTAACAAATCCGTTTTTTAGTACCAGGTTGATATGTACAAGGGGTTGTCTGTTGTTGTCTGATTGTACCTTTAATCCTGTTATTGCTGTGACATTGTGTCAGTCATTTGTTGTTGGTTGGAGGTGGAATTCTTTCTCTCAACACAGGGTGACAAGGTGTTTTTTATTTTGTCAATCATTTATAAAAAAATAACTACATGTATAGCTGAAAAGCATCAGGACTTATGTGGAGTAATGCAGAATGCTTCATCTGTCCTGGCTGGAGCTCTCAGAGCTAAGTCAGTTTTCAACCATTATTGGGCAAGTAACAGTGTGAAGTGGATAATCTGTTGTATAAAAGTGAAATACCTTTGAGAAGCACAATGCTGATTGATTGAGTTGTTTTGCATTCCAAAGTCACATATCATAACATGTTTAATTCTACTTTTTTTAAAAATATTGTATTAAAGATGGTGTGATGATGCAAATTCCATTTATAAGTTCAATACCTTTAAATGTGGTATGCATGGCAAAGTCTACATCAGAAATAATATGAAAATTTCGAAAAAATCTGTCTTTTCAGTAAAACATTAAATAACCAACAAACCAGTGCAAATAGTCACCACTTCCCTAGAGTAACATATTACATACTTAGACGATTCACCCATTTTAATTAACCTACATCCCTGTTCCAGTATGATTGCTTTTTTGGAAATATTACATACTGATAATTTGTTCATATAATTTGAGCAAGTGGAAACCTGAGGAGGACAGATAAAAGCAGTTTAGTCATGTGGAAAGCCATTTGGACGATATTATGTATATTCCTTTTATTACAAAAAGCTGTATCAGCTCATGAGCATACATGTACATATGAATTTATACATAACATTGCAGAAAGGCTGTTGTGGTGATTAACTAGGATTATGGTGCCCAAATGTTTACAAAAGACATGTCACATGTTGATGTTCACGCCATCTTTGTTGTTATGATGACATTGAATAATTTAGCAACGTTTGTTAATTTCTGTATTTGTTTGATAGAGTCAGGAATCTGAAGAAGATGAACAAAGAATTGTTGTGCTTGGTTTGAATGGTGCTGGCAAAACGAGTTTGTTGTCGTTCATGTCAAAACACGAAGTAGTTCAGCAGCCTCAACCTACAGATGGTTTTAATGTTATGTGCATACACAATGATAAAAAGGCTGTGAACATTTGGGAAGGTGAGTTATAAGCATCAAATCTCCATCTGTCATAAGGAATTGGAGAAAGTATGTTCTGATGTTGTGAAACAAAAAGCCATGTATTGTAGTGCACCATGTTATCACAAAGCCATGTTTTGTCCTGCACTGTGTTGTTTTTTTTACAAAGTCATGTATTGTAGTACAATGTGTTTTCACAAAATCATGTATTGTAGTGCACTGTGCTTTCACAAAGTCATGCATTATGCACTGTGTTTTCACAAAGTCATGTTTTGTAGTGCACTGTGTTTTCACCGGACTCCTGTGTTTGTCAGTGTTTGTTGCTATTTGTGCGGCTCATGCTTCTCTCATCATTAGGCCAGGCACATTTGACTAACAGAACATTGAGTGAGCTCACTCGTATTAAAATATATCATTGTCCATCAACCAAATTTGTTGTGTTCTGATTGGTATTTATGCAAGGGAAGAGGTAGTTTATAACCAATACACCCTGTGAGATTCTTATGTCACAGGATTTAAAAAGGAATAAAAAACAAACATTGCCGTTTCCACTTTAAATTTTGTTTTCAAAATTGAATAACACTTTAATATTATGTAAATCAATATTTGGTTGACACAAACATAGCCTGACATAGGTCAAAACATATATCTGGTTTACACTCACTAAATTGTAATGATGCTTTAACCATCACTCATTCAGAAACATCCTTTTGGTGGCAATACACTGTAAGTCTTCAAAAAATGTCATTAACTTAAACTATTAATACTAGCAAACGAATGAACCTTCCTATTAAACTAGAATTGGATTGCTTATAGTACTCCTAGCATACATGTAGGTCCATTATATTTTCTGCCATGGTCAGTGGCCATAGATCAGTGTTGAGTATTAGTTTGACTGGTGATCCTTCTTCACTGTACATGTACCATCCACAGTAGACCAGTTGTTTGAGGTTGTCACATGAGGAGACTGCAAAACTGCAATGAACATAGCTTTTGTATCACCGGATCAAATTATGATTGAAAAAGTTATCTCTCAAAAAGTCGCTGTCTTGAACTAAGAAATTTTTCGCTCAACTGTAAAGTACCACAGTGTTACTTTTGTTCCATGCCAATCGTTTAGAACCTGTTGATATATGTGCTGACAGTGCTGTATCTGTGGATAAAAATTGTAAAAAAAAACATCAGTCTAGATGTATAGGACATGTTTTTGTTTTCTTTTCAGTTGGGGGTTCAGAAAACATCAGGTCATACTGGAACAATTTTTTACAAGACACCAACACATTAGTATATGTAGTAGACTCCTCAGATAGATCTAGAATTGAAGAAGCTGGCAATGCATTGAAAAATATATTAGCCGATGACAAACTACGATCAGTTCCAGTTATCATTGTAGCAAACAAACAGGTATGTAATATTGTAATTTGGCTCTGCTATGATGTACTTAATATTGATCTGTGATCATGTGAACCGAGACAAAGCTACTGTTTTTCCTATCTTTTGGCCTTGAGCTTTGTGTTGTGCTTGAAAGCCAAGAGTCCAACTTGAAATTTGCTCACTTATAAATGTAATCTTTTTGAACCATGCTTTCTATCTAGAGCTCATCATGTGGCTTGCAGTTCTTGGTTGTTATGTTCTTTTACACATTAGTATGAACTCTTTAAGTCTATCTGTCAACCTCAGTTATAAGAAGTCACACAATTTGGCTTTGGAAATCACTGTGGTGGGTGTTATGTTCTCTCGCAGAGTGTGAATTAGCAAAGTTTTTCATCATATAAGTGAAATACCCCTGGGTACAACATTAAATCACAATCTGACAAACACAGAAGATATAATCGACTTTTTTCTAGGAATATAGATCTGTTTATTTTTTATGTTTCTCAATTCCACCTCCTGATAATTGTACTGTTAGAGCCATTGATTATTGTATCGCATTTCACCAAGAGTCCAAGTGATATGAGTACACAGGATAGCTCACACCAAAATCGTATTACCTAACATTTTCAGTGTCCTCTTAATTGTGACTCGATGTACTATTCTACCAGATGAAGTTCTATATACATGTAATTCACTGAACCAGTGTTTCCATTTTCTGATTTTTGGGTTGCCAGTTAATATGGTTTCCATCACCCACAGTATTGGTCTGGCTGCACTGGCATGCACTACCGGTAGTATGAGTGACATAACCTTAAGTTCAGGGGGAAAACAGTAACCCTCATCAAAAAACCCTTCATTCATGAACACAATCCATAGATTGGTGTTTCATGGATAGGCTTGGAACTATGGATAATGAAACATTAGGGATTCAATCCGGAGGCCATAAGTGTGAAATAAAGAAAATTGCACTTCATCTGACGATATCATTCTGTTCTTACCATTAGTTTTCTTGAAAAGTAGCAACGCTGCCTTTACCTAGCACTGGACCAGGAGGAAAATTAACTTTCCAACATTATGGAAACACTTCACATCTTGGTTGTGCTAGTGTCAATAAATATTGGAATACACTGCCATCATATAAGTGAAATATCCTTAAGCACAGTATAAAACACAAATCAATCAAATCTAAGGTAAAAACGTTCAGCACAAATAACGGATGTAATGATATGAAACAGAAACTTCAGTTGTATTGATCTATTAAATGACTTTGCAGGACTTGCCAAACCCTATCCACAAAATCGACATTTTGGAGAAGATGGGCATTGAGGAGAGCACTCTGGAGGAGCATGCTGTGACAGTTTTAGACACCCAAGTGCCCCCGTCTGGACAGGTCAAAGGGGTGGATGATGTTAAACTAGCCCTCCTCTCCTTAAGTGGTTAATTTCACCTTCTTTACAAATATTTATGAAATATTACATTGAGCCTTTTCTACTAGTATTTTACATCTTTCCTAACTATTGTGTCTCACTTTACATCTTTTGATAAAATGTTTTTATGTTGTTTATTACAAATAATATACATTCAGTACAATGACAAGCAAAACTAGAAAATTATGTGTTTAAAGTTATAGATTCATAGATACTCTACACAGTATAGGTTTATTCTGTAAAGATTTGACTCGAAAAATAATAACGTTTTCTGATTCTTTGTTTTATGTTTTAGTGAAATTTATTTAATGTAAATTTTTTTTTGTTTTCTAATTTAAGATTTAACTTTGGGTATTATCTTTTAAACAAAAATTAATCAACAACATTAACATAAAAGAAAATAATTAATATTTTTTAAATTTTTTTTTAATTGACATTCGGAATTGTTGACTGGTGTTGAGTTTATTTGTAATTTACTGGTTTCACATCTCTTTTGAAGCAATTGTTTTGTTACTGCTTTATGTATTATCTGAAAGGTGTGAAGTGCCATAGTGTGTATTTATTAAGTTGGTCATGTATGAACTTTACTCAATTATTTAATTTTTATATTTTCTACTAATTTATTTTGATCACATTCCATTGTGTATAATAATAAACTCACGCATACAAACATAAAAAACATTTTATACATGTAATTAAATATTAGTGCACTGTTGCTATGCACAAACGAATTGTTATGTGAAGTTTTTGTAAATATGGGTTTTTCTTGAATAAAAATTTGTTTTTTTATTCATTTGTTGTAATATTACTAAATAAAGCTACTACTCAGTTAAAAGTTTTATAGGAATCGCTCAATAATCCTACTTCAATGTATTGTCCCTGGTTTGAGTTTGCCTGTCGTCCATCATCCACTGATTTAAGCAAGGAACAGTGTGAAATGCACAATCCATTGTCATATAAGTGAATTACCCTTGAGTCCACCCTTTAACCCCAAACAAAGAAACAAGGCTTTATGATAAACACACAACAGAGATTCCTGATTAGTCCCCTGCGCACATGGCTACATTTGCTCTTAGCCATTTGATGCAGTGTAGCTGTATAATGTACGGCAATTGGGACAAACAGTCTTTTCATGAAACGCAAACTTTCAGAACTTGCCCAGTGAATATCCACTTTTTTTTCTTGCAAAACACTGATTTGGATCTCAACACTACACAAGTGGGTAGCTAGAGTTACCACCCAATCCCCCTTAAAAACATAATCCAGCTTGATCTTTTCCCCTACAATGTTTTGGTTGCAGTTATTGTAACATAAAGCATGAAAACATTGTGGGCAAAAAGATCATACTAATATATAATTCATGGGAATCAAAACTCATACACATGTTGTAGGTTAATAAACATTAATATTTTTCAATTAAATAATGCAGACTTACCAGACGAGTTCCCCCACAGCTGTATACAATAAAGCTATGGCTACCATGGCAAATAACCCGTCCATTGCTTGTTTGTTTGACTGATTGAGGTTTGACACAGTTTGTCAGGTTATTAGGAAAGGCTAGTTGGTGGAAACCACCCTTGCCACCACTAGCAACAAACAAAGACACTGCAGGACAATCACAGCATACAGGACACCACAGACATATCAGCTTCCTCTTGCCCCATAACTCTGAGAGCAGCAGGAAACTGTGTCATTTAATTTGCAGTGTTATAAACAATAGCACCAGCAAGGTATGGACAAAGCATGAACGACATATGGAACCTTGTATTCTCTTTATCCAGACTTCGAACAGTCTAGTGTCATTAACCAGGCTTGGAACCTGATTGTGTCATTAACCAGACTTGGGACCTTGTTGTGTCATTAACCTGGCTTGGAATCTGATTGTGTCATTAACAGGTTTGGGACCTAGTAGTGTCATTAACCTAGCTTGGAACCTTGTAGTGTCATTAACCTGGCTTGGAACCTTGTAGTGTCATTAACCCAGCTTGGAACCTTGTAGTTTCATTAAACCAGGCTTGGAACCTTTTAGTGTCATTAACAAGACTTGTAACGTTGTATTGTAATTAACCAACTTTGGGACCTTGTAGTGTTATTAACCAGGCTTGGGACCTTGTAGTATAATTAACCAGGCTTGGTACCTTGGTAATGTCATTAACCAGACTTGCACCTTGTAGTGTCATTATCAAGACTTGTAACGATGTAGTGTAATTAACCAACTTTGGGACCTTGTAGTGTTATTAACCAGGCTTGAAACCGTAGTA
>JAVFBW010180522.1:0-10706 GCA_034783835.1 Mopalia ciliata
ATCCTCAAGGGGTTTAACATGGTTATCAAGGTGTTTAACATGGTACTCAAGGGGTTTAACATGGTCATCAAGGGGTTCAACATGATCCTGAAGGGGTTTAACATGGTCCTCAATGGGTTAACATGATCCTCAAGGGGTTTAACATGGTTATCAAGGTGTTTAACATGGTCCTCAAGGGGTTTAACATGGTCCTCAAGGGGTTCAACATGATCCTGAAGGGGTTTAACATGGTCCTCAATGGGTTTAACATGGTCCTCAATGGGTTTAACATGGTCCTCAAGGGGTTTAACATGGTCCTCAATGGGTTTAACATGGTCCTCAATGGGTTTAACATGGTCTTCAAGGGTTTTAATAGGTCCTCAATGGGTTTAACATGGTCCTCAAGGGCTTTAACATAGCCCTTAAGGGTTTTAATACGGTCCTCAAGGACATTTCACAAATACGACGACCAAATGCCCACTTTTTACTGTGCCTTACCAGTGAGAACTACCTCTTAAAAACTGCATACGCGGTTGTTGAAGCCACATATGACTTCCTCGCATCCGGAGCTCGATAGAATGACTTGCGCCTATGAGAGGTATATCGAGGTAGGATCAGTTGGCCTACACCCTAACAACTGACCAACAGCGGCAGAAATTTGCTGATATCCAGTCGTATAGATTGCTGTGAAGTTAAATGTTTAAACATGGACTGCCGCTAGTTTTATCACAGAGGCTATGTGTATTTTTATTTGGCACAGCTATTCAGAGATCAGAGCTTGGATACCGGTCGATTTTCTTTCTCTTGAATAAAATTGAAAGATATATCTTCATACATCGCAAAGTTGTGAATCAGTACAGTGTTGATAAGTGTTGGATATATTCTAAAACAATTTCTCCCAACGTTACTGCATTAAGCTTTGTTAGGTGGCGCGAACTTTGTGTTAGTCAAGAGAGAAAGGCTATTCTGCTGGCCTTAATTCTCATGTTTTAATAAAACAAACCAATACAATGCAAGAGTTTACAGTTCTGAGAAAAAACCCGGCCTGCTTTCGTTCGGAACGCAACTAACACCTTATATTGCTAACGGTAAACCGGTGCAATATTTAACAAATAATGCAGGGGATGTAGGCCAAATGGCAGTTTATGGACTGGGCAGCCACCCACAAAAAAGTTATATGGATCGAAGCCAAGCCGATGTCCATATAACCTTGTGTGGGTGACTTACCAGTCTATAAAATTTCATTTGGCCCTAAGTCTCCTGCATTATTTTTTATAGTATATGATTTTTTTTTTATTTGATATTTATTCACCATAATAAATATATATATATTGCATTTAGACAACAATTTATAAATAGCGTGGCGGGAATAAAGCCCAAAGAGGGCTTGTTCTTTCCCAAAATATAGAATTATGCATAATTTGTTCAGTTGAATAAATAAGGTTAATATTTTAAACTGTTTTTCGAGGCCGTTCATTACACGGTAGATCATATTTTTTACTGGAAATGTTTAATTAAATGAGAAGTGGCAAGAATAAATATGGAGTTTTCACAGTGGGTTGGATTGAAGTAAGTATACTTCTAATCTTGTTTTGAAAAGTGATGCTGACTCAATAACTCCAATATGTAGTGGTAATTTGTTCCATTTCCTGGGACCAGCTGACTTGAATAAATAATAAGATTAGTGTAAGAGAAAAGTCTATTAAAATCAAATAGAAAACGTCTGGCAATACGTTGTTAAACAGCTATTTGTCTAACAAGATATAACTCAAACTATGCAAGAACTTATAAGATAAAACCAAGTTACTTAAAGAACGAGAAGCGGGAGTGGAAGGATTTGTAGTTTAAAAAATAACGGTGCCGTATGATATAAACTTATAACACGTACAGCACGTTTTTGGATTAGAAAGAGTGACGTTAAATGGAATTCATAAGTATTACCCAAGAGAGAAATACCATAAATTAAATAGGGATATATAAGCGAGTAATATAGTATAAACAAAGACCTTTTATTTAAAGAATCTTTGACATGGCTGAGGACACCAATGTTTCGAGAGATTTTTTTGCTAATATAGTCAATGTGTGTTTTCCAATTAAGTTTATCATTTAGAAATATTCCCAAAAAGTTGAATTGTTTTACGCGCTGGACTTCCGTGTTAGATATTCAAACAGTTGGTAGTATTTGTGTTCAGGTCTATGGTTTGGTTTTATCGGCATGAATTTTGTTTTCTGTATATTTCATGATAGTCTATTGGCACAGAACCATGTATGGGGTTTACTTATATATCCACAAGCATTAATAAAAACTTATGTTCATCTGATGAAACATGTTTCCTTCAGATGAAATGTTGTTTTTTGTTTTTTATATATAATTTTTCGGTAAAAAATGATTTTAAATAGTGAAGAATCTAACGCACTTGATTGGTGAAAAGCTTGATGACGTATGCGTATGGGAAAAACTCATTCTGTAAACCTCATACAGCTACGTCACAACTCTTGGCCGGGAAAATCTTAATTACTTCATATCTATTAATTGAAACATTAACTGTTTGTCATAATTGAACACAGCTTTATTTATTAACACAGATGACCACAACAGGCCAGACACTTAACAGGTGTTTCCTTTTAATGCAAGATTCAGGTGCTCCACTTTGTAATAATATATCATGATTGACTTAGTCAAAGGCCTTCCAGAGATCCAGAAACGAGACAGCCGTATATTTACCTGCCTCCCTACCTTCGACAAGTCTGTCATAAAGTAATGCAGTATTGTGGTTTGCCCAAAACCCGAACTGTTTATCAGAAATTATGTTGTTTTACTTAAGATGGTGAAGAACTTTAAGAACTGTAAGTCTTTTACTGTAATGAGATGAGCCAATTTCTCCGTTATAATGCAAATACTATTCAAGTGTTTACAGTGGAAAGTACTACCAAGGGAAGTACTTTAAAAACATTGCCGGCCATTATAATGTTACGGGTCTATATAACAGAATAGTGACCGCAACAAACATATGCAAACAATAGGGAGAAATTTAAATGAGGTATAGTATTACACTATATAGAGTGGCAACGTCATTTTGCAACAGGTCTTCAGTCGAATCTGTGAGCACTTGATTGAGTGAGGATCTATATAGTCAAACACGGAAGCACTACCGGTGCTTTCTCTTCTCTTCGATTGATGTTTGCTTACTGTCGTGTCCTATTCTAAACTGCGTAGGGTTGTTTGGTGTAGTAGTTGTGGAAAAGTAGGCCACGTTAGGAATCATGAAGTGAAGGCAGTGGTACAGTTACAAATGATTCAAATGGCTATATGGGATCACAGAATAAAAAAAACATATGTAGTTTCGTTCCCATTTATTCAGGCAAGTCGCCTTTACCTCCTTATGTGGACAGTGCTTTGAAACAATGTTATGACAGGAGTAATTTTCCTTTAAACGTTGTGCAACTGAATATAGCTTAAGACGTCACATTTTCCCTTTTCGCAAAAAATACATAGTTGAAATTAAATGTATAATATAACGAAGTAATAAAACAAAGCGAGACAAAATATTAACAATGTCTAACAATGTCAATGAAACATCATATAACTTTTTACCGTTTAAAACTGACCTTCGAATGATTTGAAGTTATCAAACATTTTTTTTTTTCAATTTTAAAAATGGTGAGATAGAGAAGCAAACAAATAATTACCACAATGTAAAAAAATATTATTAGGGCTACAAATTATACATATATCATGACAAAATTCAAACTAGAGAATGTCAATTTTTTGTAGCACATTTCTCTCTATAACTTCATATCATTAAAACATTGTTCCTCCAGCTATAATTGTTTTTTATTAAATTGTCCTGTAGGCATTTTGAAAATCTCTTCATATGGTTTAAACGTTTAACCACATTGTTTCAGATGTATCAGCTCAAAGCATAACATAATATCTATGCCATACTGGCGGTCTACGTTGTCTAACGTGTTGTTTTCACATATTTGATTGCAGATAGTAAATTGCTGAATGTAAGTGTTTTATATCGCGCCGGCGTAAGAAATAGTCAAATTCACGGTAATTACGGAAAATAATGTCGTCAATAACAGATAACTCGTGGCGTACGCGAAAATATGGAAGCTGCTCGAATTTGATCAATTTCTTGTCAGGCCAACGAGTTTGAACATTAGTAACAACTTCACTTAAACAGTCATCGTAGAGTGTTGCAGATTTCAAATCCAACTTAGTGACTGATGTTGTATCCAGAAAAATACTATAAATAGTTTCATCGTCGAAATCTTTATCGGTGTGGTCAGATATAGGCAACCGCGAAAACGCATCGACAACACGATTCTCTATACCTGAAGTGTATTTCACATCATAGTTGTAATTCATCAAACCAGCAGAGCAACGAGCAATTCTCATTGGTTTTTCTACCTGTTCATTTTGAGGAAAGTCAGGTTGTTAAGGCTTGGTGATCAGTATGCCACTTCTCACACTCCCATACGCAAGCGAGGGCTTCACGATCGCCAACTGAATATTTCTGTTTACGTGTCGGGACTATACCATCTTATGTAAACAAATTTAGTTCAAAGTGAAAATCAGAGCTTAAAGCGATAAGCTCCCGAAGTCAGACGACAATTGGATACAAAAACATATAACATTTGCTTTCAAACCAACTAAACAGATATTTTCTACGATTTCTTCATTTTTGTTTGATTTATCAAAGTTGAAGTTAAATACCTCGCCTCAAGCTTTCTCAGTGCGCAGACATCTTGTCGATTTCCCTTTGAAGAAACCGCACAAACTTCTCCGCCTAGGTTTGGAGTTTTCCGTGATGACGCGATTTGGGTCGGTAATTTGTCAATGCCACCATTTAGACGTGGTATAGCACAATTATACAATTTCTGGATAACCAATTCTTGTTTTGTGATAGAACGCAACGTTTCGATACATATGCTTGTGTCGTCATCAGGTGTAAATTAACTAAAGAAAAATAGGACAGATAGAAGCTATATACCAATATACAGTAGTGAAATGAACAAGGTCTAATGTTCTATTGAACAGTGTGGACCATAACCACAGATAAGATACCTAACATGCTACATGTGTAATAAGAGGATTCAGTTCCAAAGTAACTGCCTAAGTAATGGACTGTCTGGAGTTAAGAAAGAAATAATCTGGGCTGGCACCATAATGGGATATAATAGAGATAATGATGGAAAAAAAAATTCTTATAGTGTAGAAGAAATCTGTGAGAAAAACACAAAATTACAAGTATGAAATTCATATAAGATACGCATGCATGCATGCTACCAAATAAATTACCTAAGGAAAGAAAAACACTTGTATTAGAGCCCAGTCCATAATTTGGGTAATAGATATCCTTCGTCTATGTTCAATTCAGGTTTCAGATTTTGAAAAGCTGACGCCTCGCGTGGTAATCCAGAATTTTTATAATTAAAATTTCAATTATATTTAGGTGAAAATCGTCCATCCGGAATCAAAGTGCCTCAGTGTGCGGTTAATTTCATATCTAGCCCTAATTAAAATCAGTCTAAGGGACTGACATAATACAGATTTCCCGTGAAACTGCCGCCTGTTTTGAAACAATGGATCATGAATGTTAAACGAAAACTTCACTCCCAGCAAAGTTTCTTTTTAGTGACATTCAACTTAATTCAAATACCACACGTTTTTGTTTCTACTGTTAAGTCGGCATTTAGAAGGGCTCAATTGACATCTTTGTTGATTATTTTTTTGGTTTATAATTACACAATACTGTTAATTTGTACATTTATGACAAGGTGCATTTAAATTTAATTGAAAAAAACCCCACTGAAGCCATCTTTATCGACAAGGAATTCGCCTGTGATAAATTTTGTACCTCCTGGGAGAAAAAGAGCTAAACACTCAACTCACGTCACTTCACTCGCCGCAACATACTAGCCAGTAGAACATGGGGACATCAACTAAAATTATTTGCCTTCGTGGTGACTCAGCGTCAAAATTTTTTAAACCAAGCAGAATCTTAAAGCTGATATGCTATTCTTTGCATTGGCATACGGTGTTAACTTCGTGAACATATCGCTTTAAATCGGTCCATGGAGCTTTATTGCATAGTATATAGTATAATGGGTCTTATACGTGTACAGTTTTATGAAGTTACGCGCTTACCTTGTCAGTTTGCACCTCCGTATTCTTATCTTTAGGGATTTTGTAGTCCGAAGCGAGTAGATCTTGCGCTCTGTTTAAAATATATGCGACTCATTACCCTGCCAAGATAGTGTCATAGAGAAAACACAAAATAACCAAGCGTGAATCCGTTTATAGCACAGTGTTAGAGACCAACTAAGCGTGAATCAGACAAATGGTCACCTTCTTTGTTAAACCGGTTTGTCTGGTTGACCATATGTAATGATCCATTACTATCAGTTCAGGTCAATCTAACCTCTTAATACATACTCTAATCATTGGGTTTATTTTAAAGCATGCGGTTATTTTAAGGCGCCAAATAAATTGACAAACATTCACCATATTGCATGAATGAATGAATGACTGAAAAAATAATTGGTGTTTTACGCCGTGCTTAAGGCTGTTTCACTTAATCTATCAGAGAGATCACTGATTTTCTTCAAATTTCTTTTTCCAGAGAAAAAAATGTGAAAAATGCTTCCAATAAACATCAAATGATACATGTCAAAAGTTTTTAAACCGACGAGTCTCAAAACCAGGGGCCGGTTGCTCGAAAGAGTATTAGTCGCTAACACCAGGTTAAATCGCTAATACCGAGTTAAAGATAGGCCTTCAACATGGCGTGACGTCATCTAATAGAGGTTTAAATTTAATAGTGCTTTGAGCAACCGGGCCCTGAAGAATAAACTGTTTGTTCCTTCTGCAAAAAAGTATAATAATAATAATAATACTTTATTTCAGACAAAACGTCCATATACAGATGCACATATGAAGTCTAATACAAGTACTCAAACCATTTTGCTTGTATTAGAGAAGTTCTGATCACACCATAATGAGGAATAATTTGGAGTATTACATTATGGGAACATTCAATCCTGGATTTGAAGCTGAACATGCTTTTTCTGGTAATCTCACTGAATAATGGTACACAATTTATACAAAATATGTAACTGGCACTACAGTATCTCCTATAACACATTACCCATCGAAATGCAGTATTGTACATTGTCCGTAACTTATTAAAGCAGGTCTTACTGTAAACACTCCATAAATGACAGCAATAAATAGACGCACAATACGATCTAAACAGAAAAGTGTTCACAGAAGAACAGCAGGCATTAAATTTTCTTATCAAATTATATTAGCACGAATGCACAGCTTGCGTTTTTGATCTTCAATATCAGTATAATCAGACAGATCAGATCTCAATATGTGACCCAAGTTACAATACTCATCCACATATTCTAATCCAGTACCGCCCAGTTTTACACGTTGAAGAGAACATACCGTATAGGATTTAGATCTACATAACATACACACAGTTTTCTTGGTGTAAAAAATAATGTCATGAGATACAGTATAATCATTACAAATTTTAAGTAAATGGACTTCCATGAGTGCAGTAAAAGTTTATCATTTCTTCTACTACATATATACATTGATCAGTCGACCGTTTCTGCTTAACACTGAACTGAAAATCACTGGTGTAATTTTATCTTCACATAATATTAACATGATTTTCTCAAAGAGTTTGGAAATCACCGTGGCGACAAGACGATAATTGTCAGATTTAGTAATATCACCATTGTTATTTTTAACTACAGGACAAATTCCGACATGAGTTAATTCTTTTGGCAAACAAACATATAGGATTGACAATAGAAAACAGTCGTAATTATGTCCTATGTAAAAAATATAATCAATGCAAATAATTAGTGCGAACACATTGGTATGCTTTTTTTATCAAGTTTGGATGTTTGACATGGAACTTTTGACTCCACACTAGCCAGCTATTTCATATCAGTATTTGGGACTTTGTTTGACAAATAGAATGTAAATTAAAATGAAACAATGGATGGAAATATAATTGCGATCATAATGTATATTTTGCAATTATTCTAAAAAAAGTACCTGACAACCGAACGTAGGCCTACAATGTTGCACATTTCGAATGACTGATTGATTGATTTGTTGATATTTTTGTAGGTTGGTTGAATGTTTGATTGGTGTTTCACACAGTGCATGCCCAGTGGCTTTTGTTTTACGGAAATTCCACTGATACAACTATAAGCTGTAATGGGAAGTTTGATCTTCCTCCATTGCTAAATAAAGGCAGCATTGCTACGCTCTTAGCAAAATTACTATTTATTTGAATATATCTATAGTAATAACAGGTTAGGCCTATATGAACATTTTTCAGGAATATTGAGAATTGTGACAAATTGGTTTCAACTTAAAATTGCAGGCATCACCACAATAAATCTGTGTGTATATCAGACCTGCAAACCCTATGCACTTTGTAGGTGTAAACTATGACAATAATTGAAGAAACTAAAAATTGTAAATGTTTTTTTTAAATTAATTACTTCCAATTTATAACACACGTCATATCGTCAGCCTCGGAGATCAACTGAGTATCGTTACTCTCGGCTCTCTTCAGTACCCTCAGTCCTTCTCTCATTGACGTTATCTACAAATAAATACACACTTGCATAATAACTGTTTTACAAAAGTTAAACAGTATATATTTCAATCTATGTGAATGAGGATTTATTGTAAAATTACTGTATACAGTTACCCTTTATCGTTAAACTTTAAATATCAATCATCTAGGCTAATCTTATTCACCTGAATTGCCGAAAATGTCGGCGTAAACTACTGCTACAACAACAACAACATGATGTCAGTTACACGCCAATTAAAAAAAAAAGTTTTTCTTTGCCGATTTGTAAAGAACATTTTCATACCTAGATTGATAGTTGGATAAGGATTTAGATGTGTTGTATGTCCGTCAAGAAAATGAAAAGAACAAACAAACACGTCTTTCGGAAGATGTCAATCTGTTTTCATCATTCGGTAGTTTGTGAAAGTTAAATGGAAGGCAGTAAGGACAATCTTTGTGTTCGAGCCTAATATGCGTGAGACAGTAAGCATGTTTCCATTCCAATATTTTTTCATGGCTATTGAAACTACCTTCAACTGCACACGCTTGTCTACGTCCACGACAAAACTTTGGTATCAAAGACAACATAATGGTACATGAATTCCCGGGTCACGGCATGCCACGTGATCACCAATGTCTGCGCCCACGGTTTATGACGCAACCCAGGAAAAAGTTGTCTATTGAATGGCTCATTACAGTGTAGCTCAAGTCAACCAGTAGTGTAGAAATGTGATTAACCAGTAGTGTAAAAATCTAATAAACCAGTAGTGTAGAAATGTGATTAACCAGTAGTGTAAAAATCTAATAAACCAATAGTGTAGAAATCTGGAAAACCAGTAGTATAGAAATATGATAAAACAGTAGTGTATTAATCTGATCAAGCAGTAGTGTAGAAATCTGATTGACCAGTAGTGTATAAATCTGATTAACCAGTAGGGTATAAATCTGATTAAACAGTAGGGTATAAATCCGATTAACCAGTAGGGTATAAATTTGATTAACAAGTAGTTTATAAATTTGATAAACCAGTAGTGTACAAATCTGATTAACAAGTAGTGTATAAATCTGATAAACCTGTAGTGTAGAAATGGGATTAACCGGTAGTGTAGAAACGTGATCAACCAGTAGTGTAGAAAT
The DNA here is from genome assembly GCA_034783835.1 of Mopalia ciliata. Taxonomy (NCBI): domain Eukaryota; kingdom Metazoa; phylum Mollusca; class Polyplacophora; order Chitonida; family Mopaliidae; genus Mopalia; species Mopalia ciliata. The sequence goes on from JAVFBW010180522.1 coordinate 9,735, forward strand.
GTGATTAACCAGTAGTGTAGAAATGTAATCAACAAGTAGTGCAGAAATGTGATTAACCAGTAGTGTAGAACTGTGATTAAACAGTGGTCTAGAAATGTGATTAACCAGTAGTGTAGAAATGCCATTAACCAGTAGTGCAGAATGTGATTAACCAGTAGTGTAAAAATGTGATTAACAAGTAGTGCAAAAACGGACCGAGGACAGATGAGTTTTATCAGATCAGTATCGAAATTACTTCTCCTCCTTGTCTAAGCTGTGAGTGAAAACATTCGTCTCAAAACTACATCGACCACTGAAACTACGATCCGGGCATACTAACCGAAACAATACCCAGTAGGTTGTTAGTTTCTTCGATTGTAGCTTAACGCCATACTTAAGGTTATTTTAATTATATAACGTAGTTTACCTTCGAAACAACGGGGAAAAAATAAGGGCAGACAAATACATGATAATCACAGTATGTGGCCGACGACATCAAACATTCGGGCTTCATGTTGCCCTTAGCTCTGAGAGTACCTGGTAAAGGACAAAATTGATCTATATTGATTGTTCCAATTAAGATACATCTTTGATTGATAAAATCCCCTTATTGATATATTTGGGGGAAATACCGCGATAAGATTTTGGCCCCGGAATTTATTTATAAATATTCCCCTTCTTTCCCTAAAGAAAAATAAGAGTGACTTAACTTAAAATTTAAACCATGCCCAAACATACGGTTTGCTTATTTGATTCGGATTTTCATGCAATACTCAATTACAATAGGAATTTGTCAAAGAAACATTATAGTTTGGTTATGAATCAACTGTTTTAATTGTATACTCAAGTTATATATGAAGTAAACATAGTTTCGTTGGGGCGGGGATACCAAAATTTGTTTGAGTTTGAACATCCGAAGTTCAAATTATCTCGCTTCTTCTGAGTTGATTTTATATAGCTTGGGTTTAATAATGTTTATTTTTAGCACACATT
>JAVFBW010180544.1:0-10706 GCA_034783835.1 Mopalia ciliata
AATCTATTAAATACATTCAAAGCTTATCAATCAATCACATTGATTAATCTATATATATATATATAAAAAATAATAACAATTTTGCACTTAACACTAAATAACTGTAGATATTGCTAATAACACATTTGAGTCGATACTCTGACTGACGATAACAAACAATACATCTTTTATGGATAACAGCTTCTTTATTCAGTCAAATGTAAGGCTTATGTTAACCCTATATAATCCTCAGTATTGAAGAACTACAGAGTTCAATCGATCGAGTTGGTAGTAAAACAAAACGATCTTGTAATTAAATCGGTCTCAAATCTATCAGTGCTCACATAATTGAGGTCACTGAATCCAGTGGTTGGACCCAGTCATTCCGTCTGTATGATGCTAAACACATTTCAAATGATTCGGAATAATATCTACCAGCCTACATGGGAGGCTAAAGGGACATTATACATCTTAAATTGGGTGATTTAGGATATATAGTCCGTACAAATGTGTTTACATCAATGTCTGGACATTGTTCATTTTATCGTTAGAGCCAAATCAGATAAAGGATTATACGATGGAGTTTTCAGGATACATTGTGTATCTCTCAATACTGTTTTAATTTAAGCAAATATTATCCCGAATGTTTTTAAATTAGAATTTTTCTGTCACCCCAAGCCGAAAAATTCTATTTATATTGTAACTTTTTTCTATTGCGTAAAATTTGTATTATGTTGTTACTTTATTGATCATGTGTTTTAATTTGTTCAAACTATTAAGTTATAACGTTATGGGACATATGTTTATTTGTATATTTGAAGGCGCTTTAATAATACAAGTCTAGATATTATCGATTTTCAAAAAGATTGGCATGAACTGTCCACCATAACATCATATTATTAGAGTGAATAAATGTAAAATCAGTTCTAGATTTGTTCCAGTACGCTTTCTAATGTCAACAGCTTTAGTTTGTATATTTAATTGCGTTTTTAATAATACGAGTCTATTGATATTATCGATTTTCAAAAAGATTCCGACTGAGATTAATATCTTATATTTCATCTTTTTAAAAATCCTTGCATCAGATATTGTGTTCCATGCACAATGAATTTAGTTTAGCATTATATCAATATTCTTAAATGCTTGGCGTTTAAGGCCGTTTTGTCCTGTTCATTATGGCGGCGTCGAGCCAAATGCTAGTAATTTGAATAAAAAAGATGGCATACTGGATTCTCAAATCCGTTCTGATATGTTTCTACGGTCGGAGTCAATCCATTTGCTAGAAACTTTTAGTGATGTCATTCCCGGTACGATTGAAACGAAAAAGTCCAAACACACAGACGGACAGGCAGACCAACAACTCCAATTAAGCCTGAGATTAAAATGTCTGATTTTACACAAAATGAACCAGGTTTTTATTGAATGGAACTGATACATAGGCAAAAAAAAATGACACTGTATCTACAACATTCTATGACAGAAAATCAATACTTAAAGAAAATATATTCTTTGTGTTTCGTCCTCTCAGCTGTGTTAACGACACCATTTATTTACGCTGGTCCATTTCCACTACTTCCGGTAAAAAGGGAAGGGTGTCTAGAAATGTGTGGCCAAACAGACAAAATAGCCGTGAGGGAATAATACTGTTAACAAAAACATAGCGCCATGACAATGTAAAAGACTAAATGGTATAAGGCATTCTCTATATAATATACATGTTTAACCAACGTCCCACAACTGTCAATCGAATACGAAACTTAAACTGATTATGTTGAAATATTATCGTTTGTTTTTTTTTTAAGGACTATAGTGGATCGTATGTGGAACCGGTAAAATATCATATCTGTTCGATTTGGAGACGAAATCAAGGGACCTCTACGAAAATAGTCACGTTTTTTGTTCATGTATAGATCAATTGTGGAGTGCTCGAAAGGGTTTGTGTGAAAAATAAATAAATAACTGAATGACTGAATCAACAGGCGAACAAGCGATTGAATGAATGCCATTACATGTGGTGGGTCAGGTATATGGTGGTAGATTTCTAACATTAGATGAGTTATAGTCTGCATTTCTCTGCATAAGTGAAATATTACCAATTTATCATAAACAAGAATTTCTATCCATGATTGGCTATGCATCGTTTTTCTATTCCTCATTTCGGTGGCAATAGTGTTTCATGAAATATGATTAAAAATGCATTAAGAAAATAAACATATATCATAAACAAAAAATTTATTTTCTATCCATGATAGGTCAGGCATCGTTTTACTATTCCTCATTGCCGAACAATAAATGTTGAGGGAATTTAGAAAAACGCCACGAACAATGGATTATTGTCTTCAATGCATTAGCAATTTGCAATGACAGTTACGGTCATTTGTCAACAGTCTTCTCTTTAATATGTCGGGGATCCTAAACAAAGCTGATTTTTTAGCATTGCAAAAACCAAATACGTTTTTTGCCCCCAAAAATCCAAATAGGAAATGAAAAACAAACAGAAGTGAGGTCATGTGACATACACACTAGTTTGAGATGGGCTCGAATTTCGTAGAAATTTGATTTTTTGTTTCACTCCAAATAATTATACCCATTGTTCACTTCTTTCAATATAATTTCACAAAATTGAACGTTTCATATTTTCAGGATGGCCTTTGCCGTATATATCACATGTCAATCCTACACCTATATACTATTCCGTCATTTATAAACCTCAATATTTCTGATTTTGCAGTGAAATAACATTTTTTGTTTTTACTCGCTGAACTTCGACCCGCTCCGGATTATATTACTTTTTTTTGAGTGCAGTCTGCAAACTCCTGTTTGACACATCAAACAGAAAACTTCAGTGTATATTGCACTGCACCAACTACGGATATAGTGAAAGTGACCAGGTGAATTAATCTCAATAAGTGAGAGAAAATGAGGTGATATCTTAAATACAGCAGAACAGCAACTAAAGTAGCATGTTCAGTCCCAGTTTAATAATTAGCCATGCTGCAAGCCATCGAGTGTCAACAACCTCGAGCTCGTGCTCTAGTTAAAACAGCTACATAAATTACGAGTGGTGTCAATTGTGTGAATTCTGAATGATACGGTTCTGTTTACAGGTGTTTAGATTGGTCGGTCCGTTAGTTGTCTTCAGTCAGTAAATGAACGGAATTTGGTGTTCAGGTTACAGACCGTATATCGAACTCATTGGCGTTTTATCGCTCTAGGTCTTCATCATGTTAAAATATTTTGTGCTAATATATAGTATGGTATATATCGTCAGATGTCCCGCTAGCAGGAACCATGGTGAATTTCTGATTCTTAATAAATCACGAAAAGCGGGGCCGGAATTTGAGATTTTGTACTATTTTGTAGAAGTTTTTGTTCCATACTTTATTTATTTCAAGTAAAAGCAACATGAGTTAATCCAAACAGGATATTGCTCCATTTGCTGTGCTAATTGTCTGAAGAATATGAAAGGACACAAAACCCCCCACGAATTTGGATAAGATATCAACGGACACACACAATTTCTAACATGAGAACACAGATCTGGGACGTTGCCAGGATCAAAAGTCATAAGCTATTGATCCAAGAATTTGCCCCGAGCACACCAAAGTTCCACTAGCTAGATCCTTGAAGTTAAAAGGTACATCCTTGAGAACGGACGAATGTTGATTATAATTGAGTATGTAATATGGATGTACTAATGATCAACACTGATTCCTTTCCTATTTAGTTAAGTTGGTGCCAAATTTATCTTAAGCTACCAGAGTATAATTAGAATTAATGATCTTTAACAAATCGATCGACGATAAGCTGCTTAGGGCTCGATAATAATATTTTCTGCTATTTTGTAGAAGATTTTGTTTCATGGCTGAATAAAACCCTTCTGAGAAGATTATCTCAACTCAATGGTTTGTGTTCAAAAAGAATATCCTTGTCTTCGCCAGTTGTGTTTTCCACAACGTATAAACAGGTGATTAGAGATTTACTACAAGCTATGTTGGTGTCAGATTATGTTTCCCTTCTTTAATCACATCTATCTTCTTTCTTAATGCTCCATTACATTTTCTTTGTTCGTCAATACTGTTTACAGTTTCGTTTCATCCAAAAGAATTGTTAATCTTTCTCTTGGACAGAGGTACACTTAATACAGAGACACCAAGGGTGGCGGTGGGGTGGGGATGCAAATATTGCTGCCAAGTGAATAAGAATGGAGAATCGTAAATAGCTTATCATCCAGGAAACCAGAATGGAGGGACCGCCAAAAAAAATATTTTTACATTCTTCTCAGAGATCCTGAGAAAAGCAATGTATAAGCTCAAAATGAGTAATTTTCAAACCCGAGGAGATCCCTCAATCTTCCAGTAAACTGATTTTTCCAGGTGTAACAATCATTTGACTGGATCGTAGACACCAGGATAGAGGAAACCCGCTTGTTCTACAACCGCAGCGTTTGACTGTGTTTGTTTGTTTGAGGTATTTTGGACCAACTTAAGGTTATTTCTGTAACATTACGCCGTCTTACCAATTTATACCATAGGGATCGACAAAATCTTTATTTTGAGATTGAACTATTCAATGATCTGTTTTGTTGCCTCTATACTAAGGTATCTGTTGCAAGGCTCCCAGTTGTTGCAGCAATTGCTTTTTGGGTAATTGTACACCTCTGCAGGTAATGGAATGATTTATACTAGATACCCCTGCTCGCGTAATTGGTACTGTCAAGTGTAAACTGGTTCAGCTTGCCGCACAAATCGATGTCTTCTTGAACAGAGTTGAGACTTTAATCTGCTTCTCATGTGGGCAAATTGACTATCGAGTACAAATAAAGTCGTATAGCCGAAGGCTTGTCGTTTAGATTCAACCGGACCATCATTTGCACTTTGACGGATAAACACACACGGGTCAATCCTCTGACATTACTTTTAATCCATAACAACTTCGATTAAAAAACAAATTTAAACATCGCTGTCTGTGGATTAGTTTAAGTCAACAGTATTCACATCTATATATTCAACCTTTCCTTTAAACGCACTGATGCATGTATTTTAACTCCATGTCCCGCCTTTCAAATTCCTTTCAAATCCCTGCAGAAATACGTGGAATACTTGAACTGTTTATGCTTTTGTCTCACTCAGGAATTCAACAAAACAGCAAACCTTTCAGCTTTTTGACAACTGAATGAAATAAAATCGCATGATGAAAGAACAATTTAATAATTTGCCTTACGCGGTAATATAATAGGAATTTCTGATCAACGTGACTATTACAAAGATAACATTTTCAGATACCTAGTACACATCTACTGTAAATAATAAATAAAAGGGGGTCAAGTAATCCTTATGATCTCCCATGGTAGACCCTGGGAAACCATGCAACAATAGTTCAAGTTTAATCACATATTAATCGTAAACATTTTTTTAGAAAACAGAAAGACCTTACATCAAGACTACCACGAATTTTCTGCTCACAAAATATAATGACTTTTTAATTAACCCTTTAATGGTATTTGTTATATATTCAATTTACTGGTGTGACTAGATCATTCATTCCATGTCTCCTACAATGCCATATGCCTTGTCAAAATGTGTACAAAATTGCTTTTCATGAAAACGTCTGGTTCACCCTATAAACTTTCGTTCTGCAACATTACATCTACAGTGTTGCTACTGATCAAACAAACCTTGAAGATAAAGACAAATATCACCCTGTTGACATTGGTCGGTCTTGTATTTCGAATTTATTGATTTTATACAACGGTCTTATAACCACTCACAGATAACAACCGGTAACAACAGTTTCTTTTTGGCGCCAAAGAAATGTTTTCAAGGCCCAGACACATTTGAAATGAGAGGAAGCCGGGTAGCTGAGAAAAAGCGTCAAGAAACTGTTAGCATTAAGTGTCCAGATCTCATTTGGTTACAACAATTGTGTTTTATATTATACTCTTGAGACTAAATAACGTGTAAAAAAATTAAGAAATAATTATTAAGCAGTGTGTGTACGTTGTTGCCATGACAATTCATTCCCTTTGTCATGGTAGTACGTTCCTAGCCTTATCATACTGTGTTTACTTTGCTTTAGATCAACCATATTTTACTGAAGAGAAAAATACGCAAAAGTTAGGATTGTGCAAGTGTTCCTTTGTAGATGTGCGTCATGCCAGACAGGTGCCCTTTAGGAATGCATGGTGCCACTTGTGGACTAATCGATCAAAGGACTAATGTTGAACTTTAATGTCATGTAACTAAACTCTGTCGCCTCAATCATTCCTTATTAATATTTCTGCTTTGAAGTTGTGCTCCAAAAACCGTTAGTTTTTAACCGATGGCCTTCATTATGTTGAGCAACACTCCTGTTTTAAAATATTGCTGGCTCACAAATACTAATAAGCACTTTTACTTCGATGCTGTGTGTATAAACCATCAAATTTTACTCGAGGCACAATCGTGGAAATACATTCAATCAGAATTATTTATCTTGCTAAGACTGCAATTCTAATAGCAATGCAAAACCAATGAGTATAGCTTTCGATCATTCGAGCAAAATATATTTGTTTGATGATTGTTATCAACCGTCATGTTCTGTTGTTAATTATATGGTAAAAGTATTGACGATATTGTTAAATCCTAAACATGGTAGCAGCATTTAAGTCAAACTAGATATAAGTCGCAATTTGATAGATAAAAAAATTAAAAAGAAATTAAAACACGCTTTTCAAAGCGTCCTTCAACAATTAAACCAAGCTTATTTTGTGCTTTTCTTGATTTTGTTTCTTATGTGGTCCCTCTTTCAGAGATGTTAACTGTTTGCAAACACACATAAATATGGGTGCGCTGTACTCGTGTAGAGTGACATGTCTACATTCTAGAAATTTGTGTTTCAACGGAACCACTTAAACAAAATGGACATTACAATTCTGTGTTTATTAATGTGCACCGTATCACAAGGACCTAGCTCTTAGTACTTTGCCTTTAGCTTGACAGCGGTGCTACTCTCGCCCCTAAACAGTAAATCTAGCCTCCTCCGTAAATTCTTGAGTTGAATATCCATAAAAGATCTTTGTTAGCTGAGAAGGATATTTTTTCTGCTACTGACCACGTTTCTAATAAAAAAAAAAACAATGGCCTACACAAAGCTTTTGGTTAATAGATTTATTAACATGTCAACCAAGACAGTAACACGGTTAATTTGCTGATCTGTTGACATGAGCTTGCCATATTCTGCTCTAATGAACTAAAGCACCTGAAACTTCTGAGGTGAATCGCTTTAAAAAGAATTTCATCGCGAAACAATTTTTTTTCCTGAAAAGAGATGAACACATCAGAAATCTGTCGAGTCCTCTGAACTGAGATAAATAGACCGTAACGGCCTAGTTATGCGCCCGTGTTTAACAACGTCCTTGGGTTTAATATCCGGTCGATAGATGAGTCTAGTCTAAACTGGAAGTTTATCAGCAAAATTGAACGTATTGCGGCTGTGTTTATGAAAGTTTCAAAACTGGCTATTTAATCTAAAAAAAAAAAACGCGACCTTTATACAAAGGGGCATTTAATGCACATATAGGCTGTTTTATTTTTTAAAAACAGTGTTGAGCAACTAAATATTCTGTAATAATAATCGGCATTGTCGTAAGACTATATAACCGTTTTATGGTAAGTCGTGGTAGTACATAATATATGCTCTGTAATTGGCTGTCAAGCATTATTAAAATCTAAACTGATGGTGTTATGGCATTTTATGGCATGCTCTATAACATATGTTCTGTGAATTGCATTATGAGCAATAATACAATAAGATCTTAATTAACGCTTTAACAGATATACCACACGAGGCAAGTGTTATACACAGTCCTTACTGTTATTAACTAACACACTAGGCAATGGTTCTACACGGGTCTTGGTGGTAGTGACACACTGCCATAGCTAGGGACACGAGTTAGTGTCTCCATGGAAACAGGCGAAATTATAAACCCAGCAAAGACACTACGTAGCAGTAAAGTTATATAGCAGCTGTACATTGGTAACGTTGTACAGTTACCAAATAACAACGTAACTGAAACATAATAAAAACAGTGAAATTTGGTTATCAGTTTGTACCAGTTGAAACAATGTTATTATAACGTTGGTCAAAACGTCACAGAAAAGCGTTGTAGTTTAAAGTTGTAACAACACATATCGACTTATTGTGACTTAGTTGTGAATTGGTAGCGTTTTGTACAACGTAATAACAATCTTGTGAAAACGATTGAAACGTTTGAAAACTTATTATAACGTAGCTATGACGTTTTTGTTTCGTTGCCGTGTGGTTGTATTCTAACGTTGTGGCAACATAACTGGTAGTCCACAAAATTCCGTTGCAACAACGTAACTCCGTAGTATAAACACAACCAAAGAAAAACATTGTCGCTACGTTGTTTGGCTTACAGGGACTCTATATTATATATTTATCCCCATTATTTCTGGCACTATATCAAAATAAAGCAAAAAGCAAACAGCAGGAGAGATTTTAATTTATGTTTATAAATTTCAGATTACATATTCCGTAAATGCAATCTTCAGTTATTCACACCACCATTAGTTAGTGAATCCTATCGTCACTAAAAATATCTGTGACTTCTGTTTAGAAGATACTCACAGATTATTGGTAACGACAACAGTATTGGTTAAATATAAGCACATTAAAATGGCGCACTGCCGTTAAATATGTCTGCGATATACATAGATTAAAGGTTCGGATATCATTTAAAATAAACCGAACTTATTGACTATATAGTTTAGTTTTGTTTATTCAGGTCGTAATCAAACTGCTCACAGGTACAGAAATCATATAATAAACATACGGAGAGAGGTTATACAAAAAATATATTTTCTTAAGCCTAATACTATCTACCGATATTTTAAAAGATTTAGAAAAGTTGCAACATTGTTCGTTGATATAACCAACATTAATTTGTAAGCCGATGGATTTCTTCAGTAATATTCCTAAATTAACCTACATCTATACACAGGACAGATAAGTATAAAATGGTGGTCGTACTCAATATCTGTGCAATGACATTGGGTACAGAAACGTCTGTTAACATTACGATAACGTCCTTCTTGTGTAGCTAATATCTGTTATTTATTGTTAGATTGGTTAATGTTTATGTCAAATTGTCAAAATTCAAACTATTTCACTTATGTGAAGGTAGTGTGTTTGCATATACGTTATGCTGTATATTTGATATATGCACCCATAGAAGATTCCATGCATCTACCATGGAACAAAGCAGTTACTGTGGTTTGTTAAGGCCAACACTCAATCTACCAAACAATATGCTCGGTTGGAAAAAAAAATGTCCTGTCACAGCTGGTATCACAGATAGGACCTGCCATAAAATAGAGTCTTCAGCCAGAGACTTTGAGAGGCATTCACACAATACATCTAGCTCCCCGCAGAGACTCGGGCGAGCTGCAATGTTGTTCTGGAGAAAGTGCAACCGAGCCACGTGCAATGCTCGGTAACCGAACAAGTTCGTGGTCGTTGGATTGTGATATTATTTAATGGTGATCCAAAAGCGCCGAGGTTGGTTTATTAATCTGGATTGCTGAAGGCTCGATTCAGGGTCCGGCTTATTATTACCCAATGTATCTTAATTTACCCCAATGTAACCTAAATGTACCCCCAATGTAACCTAATTGTACCCCAATGTAAGTCACAGAGCAACAAATGGGCCCTTTCTATGCTAAAAAAATCTTTTTCAAGTGATAACCTATCTAAATTAGAGAAATACCGAGCAAAACACTCATTTACCGATCAGGTCGCCATTTGATCATACTGGTCTCCTAGCGACATTAAAAAAGGAAACCGTCCAGTAATGATGATTGAACAACGGCCGCAGCAATAAAGTATACGAATGACACGACTAAGAGTAAATTGGTTTGGGTTTCAGCCTTGGTAAATTAAACTGTCCAGTAAAAAAGATTTACAGCTAGACCGTAGCTTAAATTAATAGATTATCGACATAATTATACAGTAGTCGTGAATTCAACTCCGATATGATATATAACCGCTCTTCTAGCAATGAGTGTATTTGTTTGATTGCAGTTCTACACCATATTTAAGTTTTTGTCATTCCCAAGGCTGCACAATCGGTCAATGGAACATTTCTGGAGGTGACTGGCAAAAACAAAAACCCCAATACAAATAAAGAGCAAGACAGGACTACCTTAAGAGGCGTTGTCCAAACGTCACAAATAGATCAGCTCCGTGTCGCTCCTATAACTGCATTCTCTACGTGTGTTTTGTTTAAAAGATTCATAACTAGGTTTTACGGATTTTCAATTTCTGGAGATAATGATGACCAACGTTTACAGATTAGCCCCTTTCCCTAACTTATGTTGCTGATTAGTAAATCCAGAAGTTCAAAATCAAAACATCCTTGGTATATTAATATTCCACGTTAATTTTGCGAGTAAACAAACGTCAAATTTTCGTTTTGCCTATGTGTGTAAAGATAAAATGTCTTAATTGTTATCTTTACATGTGGTCACATCGATGGTATGTCCGAACGCTACATGTAGCCGATCTACCTGTAGCCGATTTTTGTTAGGAAAACTGATTTAAAAAAATGTATATTATTATCATTTTATTGGTAGTGCATAAATAACTTAAACACTATAAGTTTTGAACGACATTTAGAAGTGGAGTAACATAATTATACAATTTCTGGATAACCACTTCTTGTTTTG